>CAUYQG010069594.1:0-43434 GCA_963574415.1 Tarsius wallacei
TCCTTCCGCCTCAGCCTTCCGAGTAGCCGGAATTACAGGCGCGCGCTACCACGCCCGGCTGATTTTTTTTATTTATTGTAGAGATGAGGTCTCGCCAAGTTGCCCAGGCGGGTCTCGAACCTGCGGGCTCAGGCAATCCACTCACAGCCTCCCAAAGGCGCGGGATTACAGGCTGAGCCACCGAGCCCGGCTGGCTGTCTTATTTCTTTCTCTTGTCTGATTGCTCTGGCTAGGACTTCTAGCACTGTGTTGAATATGAATGGTGAAAGTGGATATCCTTGTCTTGTTCCAGTTCTTTTTTTGGGGGGGGGTTGATGAGAAGGACTTGGACCCCCAGTAAGCAGCACCAGGGTTGTTTCAGTTCTTTTTTTTTTTTTTTTTTGTGAGTTGGAGTCTCACTCTGTCACCCAGACTGGAGTGCAGTGGCCGCTCCCGGCCACCGCAGCCTCGACCTGCTGGGCTCTGGCGACCTTCCGCCTTAGCCTTCCAAGTAGCTGGAACTACAGGCGTGCGTTACCACGCCCGGCTAATTTTTTGATTTATTGTAGAGATGAGGTCTCGCCAAGTTGCCTGGACGGGTCTCGAACCCTCGGGCTCAGGCAATCCACTCACCTCATTCTCCCAAGTTACGGGATTACAGGCTGAGCCACCAAGCCCGGCTGTTGTTCCAGTTCTTAAAGGAAAGTCTTTTTCCCCAATCGGTATGATGTTAGCTGTTAATCTGTCATATATATTGAGGTATGTTCTTTCTATGTCTAATTTGTTGAGAGTTTTTTTTTATCATGAAGGGATTTTATCAAATGCTTTTTCTGCATTTATTGAGATGGTCATATGGTTTTTGTCCTTTATTCTGTTGATGTGATGTATCAAATTTATTGATTTGCATATATTGACTCATCCTTGTATCCCTGGGATAGACCCCATTTGATCATGACATATTATCTTTATGATGTGTTGTTGGATTTGGTTTGCTAATATTTTATTGAGGATTTTTGCATCTATAGTCATCGGGGATATTGGCCTGTAATTTTCTTTTTCTTTGTCTGGTTTTGATATCATGGTAATGCTGACCCTGTAGAATGACTTAGAAAGAATTCCCTCCTCTTCCATTTTCTGGAACAATTTGAGAAGAATTAATGTTAATTCTTCTTTATAAGTTTGGTAGAATTAAGCAGTAAAGCCATCCAGTGCTGGGCCTTTCTTTGTTGGGAGATTTCTATTACTAATTCAATCTTGTTATTAAATATTGGTCTGTTTAGGTTCTCTATTTCTTCCTGGTTTAATCTTGGTAGTCTACGTGTCCAGGAATTTATTCATTTCCTTTAGGTTTTCCAATTTGTTAGTGTATAATTGTTCATAATAGTCTGTAGTGATCCTTTATGTTTCTATGATAACAGTTGTAGTGTTTTCATTTTTGTTTCTAATTTTATTTATTTGGGTTTTCTCTCCTTTTCTTGGTGAGTCTAGATAGTGATTTGTTGATCTTGTTTATCTTTTCAAAAAGCCAACTTTTTGTTCCCTTGATCCTTGTATAGTTTTTTGGTCTTTGTTCTACTCTGATATTTATTTGTTTCCTTCGACTAATTTTGGGTTTCACTTGTTCTTGCTTCGAGCATATCATTGGGTTATTTGAAATATTCCTACTTTTTTGGTGTAGCAATTATTGCTATAATCTTCCCTGTTGGCACTGAGTTTGCTGTATCTTATAGGTTTGGGGATATTGTGCTTTCATTTATTTCAATAATTTTTCAATTTTTTTCTTAATTTCTTATTGACCCAATCAATGGTTGCTCAAGAGCACGTTGTTTAATTTCCATGTATTCGTACAGTTCTGAAGTCCTTCTTGTTATTGATTTCTAGCTTTATTCCATTGTGGTCTAAGGAGATACTTGATATAATTTTGATTTTTAAAAATTTGTTGAGCCTTGTTTTGTGGCCTAACATATGGTCTATCATAGAGAATGTTCCATGTGCTGATGAGACTAATGTGTATTCTGCAGCTGTTGGATGAAATATTCTCTAAATGTCTGTTAGGTCCATTTGGTTTATAGTGCAGATTAGGTCTGATGTTTCTTTGTTGATTTTATGTCTAGATTATCTATTCAATACTGACAGTGGGGTATTGAAGTCTCCAGCTATTATTATATTGGGGTCTATCTCTCTTGGTAGCTCTAACAATGTTTGCTTTATATATCTGGGTGTGCCATTATTTGGTGCATATGTATTCACAATTATTCTATACTCTTGCTGGAGTGATCCTTTTATCATTGTATAATGACCTTCTTTGTCTTTTTTTGTTTTTTGACTTAAAATCTACTTTGTCTGATATAAGTATAGCTATTTCTGCACATGTTTTACTTCTGCTTGCATGGAATTTTACCCCCATCCCTTCACTTTCAGTCTATGTGTGTCTTTATAGGCAAAATGTGTGTCATGAAGGTGGCATAGTTGGATCTTGGGTCTTGGTTTTCTTTCTTTTTAAAAAATCTATTCAACCAGTCTATATTCTATAATCGAGGAATTTAAACCATTTTATTCAAGGCCATTATTTATAGGTGAGGACTTACTCTTGTCATTTTGTTAATTGTTTTCTGATTTTTTGGTATATCTTTTGTTCCTTGCTTCTTTTATTGTTTACCTTTATGGTTTGGTGGGCTTTTTTTCATACTGATAATGTTTGAGTCATTTCTCTTTCCCATTTGTGTACCTGCTCTCCCAGTGGGTTTCATATTTTGTGTATTTTCTTAATGATAGATATCATCCTTTCACTATCAGATTTAGCATTTTTTATATGGCTGGTTGAGTGGCAATGAACTCCCTCAGTTTTTGCTTGTCTGGGACTTGAATTCCTCATTTTTAAAAAATGGCTTTGCTGGGTATACTATGCTTGTCTGGCAGTTTTGTTCTTTCAACATTTTGAATGTGTCATTGCATTCCTTCCTGTCCTGTATGGCAGCATTCCCCAACTTTTTTGGCATCAGGGACTGGTTTCATGGCAGACAAGTTTTCCACGGATGGGGTGGAGAGATCATCAGGCATTAGATTCTCATAAGGAGCCTGTAACCTGTATCCCTCACATGCTCAGTTCACAATAGAGTTTGCCCTCTTATGAAAATCTAATGTGTCCGCTGATCTGACAGGAGGCGGAACTCTGCTTGCTGGCGACTCACCTCCTGCTGTACAGCCAGGTTCCTAACAGGCCACAGATATGTTCTGGTCTGTGGTCCGGAGTTTGGGGACACCTGCTAATACGGTTTCTACTGAGAAATCCACCGTTAGTCTGGTGGAGATTGCCTTATATATGACTTGATCCTCTTCTCTTGCTATTTTTAGAATTCTGTCATCATTTATTTATTTATTTATTTATTTGAGATGGGGGGGGTCTCACTATGTTGCTCAGACTAGAGTTCTTGTTATTGATTTCTAGTTTTATTCCATTGTGGTCTAAGAAGATACTTGATATAATTTTATATTAAAAAATTTGTTGTCTTGTTTTGTGACCTAACAAAGCATGGCATGATTATAGCACACAATAGCCTTGAACTTCTTGCCTCAAGTGATCCTCCTGCCTCAGCCTCTTGAGTAGCTGGAATTACCAAAATGTACCACCATGCCTGGTATCTTTGACTTTTGATAGTTTGACTATAATGTGCCTTGCACAAGACTTTTTTTGTGCTGAATATGTATGGGGATCTTTGAGCTTCCTGTATCTGGATGTTTATATCTCTTTTCTTTTTTTTTTTTTTTTTTTTTGAGTTGGAGTCTCACTCTGTCACCCAGACTGGAGTGCAGTGGCGTTCCCGGCCACCGCAGCCTCGACCTGCTGGACTCGGGCGATCCTTCTGCCTCAACCTTCCGAGTAGCCGGAATTACAGGCACGCGCTACCACGCCCGGCTGATTTTTTGACTTATTGTAGAGATGAGGTCTCGCCAAGTAGCCCAGGCGGGTCTCGAACCCGCGGGCTCAGGCAATCCACTCACCTCAGCCTCCCAAAGTGCGGGATTATAGGCTGAGCCACCAAGCCCGGCCTATATCTCTTACAAGATTTAAAAAGTTTTCAGTTATTGTTTTGTTAAATAGGTTATCTATGTCTTTGCCTCTCTCTCTCTCTCTCTCTCTTTCTCGGAACTCCCAAAGTTTAAAAATTTGGTTACTTTATGGTGTCCCAGGTGTCATGTAGATTTTCTTCATTTCTTAAAATTCTTTTTTGTCTGATGGGGTTTATTCAAAAGACCTGCATTCAAGTTCTGAAATTCTTCTACTTGATCTGGTATATTTTTGAAGCTGTCAAATGAATTTCTTATTTCTTTCATTGACTTCTTCAGTTTCGTTCTTTTTTATAATAGTGCTTCATTCAATTTCTCATTCAGATCATGAATTGTTTTCCTGATTTCTTTGTATCGTTTACCTGTGTTCTCTTATATCTTGTTGAGTTTCTTTAATATCATTATTTTGAATTTTTTTTGAGTTAGGGTCTTACCTTGTTGCCCAGGCTGGAGTGCAGTGGCATGATCACAGTTCATAGTAGCCTCAACCTCCTGGGCTTCGGTGATCCTTCCTCCTCAGCCTCCTGAATAGCTAAAACTGTAGGAAAGTGCTGCCAAGCTTGGTTAATTTTTTTAACTTTTAGTAGAGATGGGGTCTTGCTTTGCTGTCCAGACTGGTTGCAAACTCCTAGGCTCAAGTAATCCTCCTTCTGTGGCCTCCCAAAGTGCTGAGATTACAAGTGTGAACCACTGCACCCTGCCTTGAATTCTTTTTTAGGCCATTTCAGAGCTTTCTTATTCTTTGGGATCTGTTACTAGAGAATTATTGTGTTCCTTTAGAAGTGTCGTGTTTTCTTGCTTTTTCATGTTTCTCGTGTCCGTTATGTTGATATCTACATATCTAGTGTAATAGTCACTTCTTCCAATTGTATGGATTGGCTTTTGTAGGGAAAGACTTTTTCCTATAGATGTATCTATAATGTTGGTTGGGTAAGGTACTTTGGCTTTGATTCTGGATAGGTACAGTAGTGTAGTGCAGTGTCTGTATGATTTCTTTAGCTGTTAGCAGCATCCATGGTGTCCGTAAGTCCTTCAGTGGCTTAGGTTGTGGTGAGGCTTTGCTGGAGATGGGGATGCCAGGTGGACTGGCTCTCAGGCACCAGTATTGGCTCATATGTGATGGTCCTCAGGCCCCCTGGCAATGTACGTGAATGCTGGTAGTGGCGAGTATGGGTTGCCTGGTACTTAGGCCCCCAAAAGGCATGTGTGGTATTGGAAGTGGTAGTAACAGTAGTGGTAGTAGCAGTAGGGCTAACCTTCAGGTTCTGGAGTAGCACACACAGATGCTAGCAGTGTTGGCGGTAGGCTGGGAGGACCAGTCCCTGGCCACTTGGGAGGCACACATAGGTGCTGGTGGTAGGCAAGGTGAGCTCATCCTTATGCTCTTGGCTGGTGTGCACATACACCAGCGGCAGTGGGCAGGGTGGGCCAGTCTCCAGGTCCTTGGACAGTGCACGCGGATGGTGGTGGTAGGCAAGGCAGATCTGTTTTCAGGCCCCTGGATGGTGCATGTGGGTTCCGGCAGCGGCAGGCAGAGCAGGCCTCTCCTCAGGCCCTAGGTCAGAATATAGGCAGGCTGAATCCCAGGGCCCCTGTAAAGGCACGTGCAAGTGTGTGGTGGCCCTGCTGCTGGAGGGGTTGGGGCTGCTGTCAGAGCCCTGGGCTGCTGGCTTTCAGGTTCTGGGAAACATACTCTTTAGTTCCCTTTGTCCCAGGGCAGTCTTCCTGGTGTGCTGCACTGCCTGCTCCCTGGAATGTAGGACACTGCATGAGCTAAAGTGATGGAGACCTGGCTACATTGCTGGGTCCAGCCAGTGTGATGCTGATGCCCTCTGGTTGGGTGTGGGGGGATGTCAGTGGGGCTCCAGGGATGTGGAGATGCAGGGGCTGTTAGGCCCCAGGGCAAGATGTAATCTGGTGAAGACTGGGTTCTCAAAATGGCATGGGTCTTGGATATGTAGGGCTTAGTATGAGCTCCCTGGAACAATGCCATCACTTGGATTCCATACAATTCCTATACTAGTCTCAGGGCTTGCAAGGGCCAAGGGACTGTTCCATGGCTAGGATTATGGGAGTCTGCACCGGGATTGTGGATGGCTGGAGCTCTCTCACTTACCTTTCCTCTATAACAGGGAGCTTTAAGGCAACTTTAGCTGGGCCGACTGCTTGACTTCTCCCTCCTGTGTCTCAGAGATTGCCTATAGTTTTTCTGATGAATTCCAGTGTTTTCTTTTGGAAACTATATTTGACATGTGGGTATCTATTCACTGTTTTGGAACTTTGTGGAGGAAGTGAGTGCCAGGCACCTCTAGTCAGCCATCTTGGAACCCTGGGTTAGATGTTTTTATACTCTTTTGGAGTCCAGTAGCAAGCCAGGTGCTAGTTCTCAAAGCAAGAGCATACTGAAGAGGGCATACTTTCCAAATGATACTCTATTTAATAAGGTAAAACTAGCATCCCCCGGAAATTTCAAATGATTGTCCTTGTAGTCTTAGTGTACTTATGTTAATATCAGAGTTTCTCCAACCAAAGACCATAGCCCACATATTTTTTTTTGCTTTAACTAGTCAAATAAGAGATTACTTCAGGCTTCAATTTTTTTCTCACTGATTTTTTTAAAAAAGAAGAAAACGAAGAATGGAATGTTAGCAAGCCTGTGACACAGTAAGAAATATATTTTTGATTTTGTCCCCAGTTGCTGACACAGAGTTTCTAAAACCCTTGGAATTTTCTGAGTGACAGGAGTAATAAGAGCATTTTTTGTTCATAACAAGCCTTTTTCAACCATATCCGGGTTTATGCTAATAAGGTGAGTCTTGGTGGCCCTCTTGGTAGTTTTAGGATGGGGGCTGGGAGCCAAAGGAGCCAATCTTTTGATTAAAGGATTGGAATTTTCAGCCCCAACCCTGGACCTCTGGGGAGAGGAGATGAACTGGAGACTGAGCTAATCACCGAGTCAATGGTTTAATCAATTATGTCCACGTAATGAATCCCCCATAAAAATCCTTAAACAATGGGGTTCAGAGAGTGTCTGGGTTGGTGAACACACCCATGTGCCAGGAGATTGATATACCCCAAACTCCCTGAAGACAGACGTTCCCATGCTCAGAACTCTTCCAGACCTCATTCTATGTGCTTTTTCGTTGGACTGTTCATTAGTATCCTTTGTAATATTCTTTATAACAAACCAGCAAACCTAAGTAAAATGTTTCCCTGAGTTTTGTGGGCCATTCTAGCAAATCATTGAACCTGATGATGGGTTTTGGGAACCTCTGTTTTGTATTTGGTTGATCAGAAATACAGGTGGTAACCTGGGATGTTCAACCGGTGGGGGCAGTCTTATGGGCCTGAGCCCCTAACTTGTTGGGTCTGCACTAACTCCAGATATTTTGTGTTGAAATAAGCTGAAGTGTAGGACACCTAGCTGGTGTCTAGATAGTTGGGTAATTGGTTGTTGGTGTGAAAAAAACTACACATTGATGTTAGAAGTGATGTGAGTAAGGCATTCAGGCAGCCCTTCGGGAAATTTTCCTGTAGTGGGCTCTGGATCCCATAAAACTGCCATGAAACTATTTATCTTTCTCATGGGAAACATATGGGATTAACAGACTGTGACAATGGTCTTTTATTTTTCCATAATATTTTAACTTCTATCTGTTAAAAGGCCTCCAAGACCAAAGAACACAACTTAAAGAAAGTCATTTATATTAAAATTTTTATTTGATCTAACACTTAATCTTTTGAGTTCAATGGCTTCACCCAGGGAGATATGTGATTGAATGATTCGAATCATTTTTTTTTTCTTCTTGAGACAGGGTCTCACTCTGTTGCCCAGGCTGAAGTGTAGCGGTGCAATCATAGCTCACTGTAACCTTGAGCTCCTGGGCTCAAGTGATCCTCCTGCCTCAGTCTCCTGCCTGAGTAGCTAGGACTACAGGAGTGTGCCACCACACCTGGCTAATTTTTTTTGTTTGTTTAGAGACAGTGTATCAGTTGGCTACCCAGGCTGGAGTGTAGTCGTTCAATTATAGCTCACTGTTTCCCGAACTCTTAGGCTCAAGTGATCCTCCTACCTCAGCCTCCCAAGTAGCTGGGACTACAGGCACATACCACCACCCCTGGCTAATTAAAAAAAAAACTTTTTTTATTTTTTGAGTTGAAGTCTCACTCTGTTGCCCAGGCTGAAGTGCAATGGCATGCTCACGGCCACCACAGCCTTGACCTGCTGGGCTCAGGCGATCCTTCCACCTCAGTCTTCCAAGTTGCTGGAACTACAGGCACATGCCAACATGCCAGCAAATTTTTTAAAATTATTGTTGAGATGAAGGTCTCGCCAAGTTGCCCAGGCTGGTCTCGAATCCACGAGCTCTGGCAATCCTCTCACTTTGGCCTCCCAAAGTGCTGGGATTATAGGCGTGAGCCACCACACCCAGCAAAAATTTTTTTTTGCAGAGATGTGACCTTGCTTTGTTGCCCAGGCTGCTCTTGAACTCCAGGCCTCAAGCAATGCTCAATGCTCCCACCTTGGCCTTTCAAAGTGCTGGAGTTACAAGAGTGAGACATTATGACTGGCCATATCATTTTTATTATGGAAAATTTTGAACATACACAAAATAGAGAGAATGGTATAATAAGCTTCTGTGCACCTATTGCCCGGCTTCAACAATGGCCAACATTCCATTGCTCTTATTTATATGCTATTCTCTCCACCACTATTTATTTTCTTTTGCTGTAGTGCTTTAAAGCAACCCAAAATTATCATATTCCATTTGTAAATTATTCCGTAAAAATCTCTAACATATACAGACTCATTTCATAACCACAATATAACTACAATTTTCTTATCATACCTAGAAAAATTAACAATAATTCTCTAATATCTTATAACGACCAGTCCATGTTCAGTTTCCCCAATTATTCCACAATATGTTTTTATGGTGGTTTATTTAAATCAGGATCTAACTAAACAAGGCTGCGGATTACTGATAAGTCTCTTAATTCTTGGTCTGTCTCTCTCTCTCTCTCTCTCTCCAAAGTTAAATACAGAATTTTCTATTGAAGAAATTTACATTTTTCCCAATTTATTTCTTTCTTCTAAGTCAGGGTCTCACTCTGTCGCCCAGGTTGGAGGGTAGTGGCACAATTACAGCTCACTACAACCTTGACTTCCTGGGCTCAGGTGATTCTTCCACCCCAGCTTGAGCATAGGATGTTTCTCCATTTGTTTGTGTCCTCTGCAATTTCTTTCATCAGAGTTTTGTAGATCTCCTTGCAAAGATCTTTCACCTACTTGGTTAAATATATTCTTAGGTGTTTTAGCTTTTTGACTGTTACTACAAATGGAATTGAGTTCTTGATTTGATTTTCAGCTTAGTCGCTATGGTGTGCAGCAGTGCTACTGATTTGTATGTATTGATTTTGTATCCTGAAACTACTGAATTCATTTATCAAGACCAGGGGGAGTCTTTAGGGTTCTCTAAATGTAAGATTATATCATTGGTATACAACGATAGTTTAATTTCTACTTTTCCAATTTGGATACCCTTTATTTCTTTTTCTTGCCTGATTGTTCTGGCAAGTACTATGCTGAAGAGTAATGGTGAAAGTGCGCATCTTGACTTGTTTCTGTTTTCTTTTCCATAAAGTTTGAACTAGTTTACAATCCCACCAGCAGTGGATGAGCATTTTCTTTTCTTCACAACTGCACCAACATCTGTTGTTATTTGACTTTCTAATAATAGTCATTCTGACTGGTGTGAGGTGATATCTCATTGTAGTGTTAATTTGCATTTCTCTGATGATTAGTGATGTTGAGCATTTTGTCATTATGTTTGTTGGCCACTTGTGTGTCTTCTTTTGAAACGTGTCCATGCATGTTCTTTGCCTACTTTTTGATGGGATTATTATTATTTTTTTCATGTTGAGTTGTTTGAATTCCTTTTAGATTCTGGATATTAACGCTTTGTCAAAGGTGTAATTTGCAAAAATTCTTTCCCATTCAATAGGGGTTCTGCTCACTCTGTTGATAATATTTTTTTCTGTACAGAAACTTTTTAATTTAATTAAGTCCCATTTGTCTATTTTGGCTTTTGTTGCAACTGCTTTTGGGGTTTTTGTTATAATTTATTTGCCTAAGCTAGTGTCCAGAAGAGTGTTTCCTAGATTTTCTTCTAGGGTTTTCATAGTTTCAGGTCTTACATTTAAGTCTTTGATTCATCTTGAGTTAATTTTTGTATATGGTGAGAGAAAGGGGTTCAGTTTCATTATTTTGCATATGGCTAGTCAATGTTCCCAGCACTATTTATTGAATAAGGTGTCCTTTTCCTATTTATTTTTGTCAACTTTGTCAAAAATCAGTTGGTTGTAGGAATGTGGTTTTATTTCTGGATTCTCTATTCTGTTCCATTGGTCAATCTATCTATTCTTGTACCAGTACTATGCTGTTTTTGTTACTGTAGCCCCTTATAGTATAATTTGAAGTCACACAGTGTGATGCCTTTGCAATTGTTCTTTTTTGCTTAGAACTGCTTTGGCTATTCAGATGCTTTTTTGGTTCTATATAAACTTTCAGATTGTTTTTTCTAGTTCTGTGAAGAATGAAGTTGGTATTTTGATAAGGATTGCATTAGATCTGTAGATTGCTTTCAGTAGTATGGTCATTTTAACACTATTGATTCTTCCAATCCATGAACATGGAATGTTTTTCCATTTGTTTGTGTCATCTACAATTTCTTTCATCAGTGTTTTGTAATTCTTCTTGTAGAGGTCTTTCACTTCCTTAGCTGGGTGTATTTCTAGGTTTTGTTTGTTTTGTCTGTTTGTTTATGGCTAGTGTGAATGGGATTGAGCTCTTAATTTGGTTCTCAGTTTGAGTGTTGTTGGTGTATAGAAATACTCCCAATTTTTGTACATTGATTTTGTATCCTGAGACTTTAAACTTATCAGGTCTAGAAGCTTCTTGAAGGAGTCTTTAGGGTTTTCTAGGTATGCAATCATGTCATCTATGAACAGAGACAGTTTGACTTCCTCCTTGCCGATTTGGATACCTTTTATTTCTTTCTCTTGCTGGGACTTCCAGTATGATGTTGAATAAGAGTGGTAAGAGTGGACATCCCTGTCTTTTCCCTGTTCTGAGGGGGAATGTTTTCAACTTTTCCTGGTTAAGAATGATGTTGGCTGTGGGTTCGTCATGTATGGCTCTTTTTATTATTCTGAAATATGGAGAACTCTCTTTATGATCTTTTTTGGCTTTATTTGTTTGGGATTTTTTAACATTAATGATTTTATTTTGATTTTGACAATTTTTATGTATTCTTTATTAAAACACATGATGCATTTTTTAAAAAAGTATTACTGATCAACTATTTTGTAGTTAGGTTTTGATGTCCCTTAGTGTCAGGATGAACATGTGTTGGTTGTTGGTCTCATCTCATGATATAGGGAGTGCTTGGAGACTAGGAGTCAGTGCAATTAGTCACACTTGAGTAACAAGGGAGGTTGGAAGAAAATGACCCTTAGGCTAAGTTTGCCTGGAGTCTATTACTAATCTACCATGTCTGGCTAGTTTTTAAATTTTTTATAGAGGTGGGATCTTATCATGTTGCCCAGTTGCCCTTGCACTGCTAGCTTCAAGCCATCCTCCCGCCTCAGCCTCCCAAAGTTCTGGGATTACAGGGTATGCGCCACTGTGCCCAGCCTTAATTATATTTTATTAATAAAGTACTTTTTATTGAATTTATGTAAGTGATTATATTATTATAAAAATAAAAATATTTATGACTAGTTTTTGAATTTTTGGAAAAATTAAGTAGGGAGAAAAAGTAAATTTTTCCAATAACTTATGAGAGAATTTTTTAATTTAAAAAATAAAACAGTACTTAAAGCACTACTTACAGAACCAACCGTATTTTAAACAAAGGTTATAAAACATTATTTTTATTATTTAATTTCATGTAACTTTTTTTTTTTTTTTTGGTTTGGTCTTGATTAGTATTTATGAATCCATTCAATTTTTTTTTTTTTTTTAAAGCATTTGTTAGCATTTATTGAACCTTTCCTCCACGTGGCTCCAAGGACCAGGACACAGGCCCCTCAGCTCTTCTGCTGGAGAATTTGGTCTTCACGATGACAGGCTGCTTTGGGAGCTTTTCCTTCCCCAGAACTTTGTCGTAGCCCTAGGAGAAGAGAAAAAAAGAGTTTTCAACACCATGGCAGGCACCAGCTCCCTGATGGGTGTGAGTAAAGATGCCTGCCAACTCACTTTCTAAAACCCATGTAGGATATGTTTCTGACCTGGGCACTGATGGGAGCACTGATTGACCCCCAATGAATCAAGACCAGCAGATTCTCTCTGAGTACTCTAGCACACCAGGCCAAGAGCTGTGTCGAGATGTGGTTCTAGTCTTGGCCCATTAGATTTTTATTAGAGTTCTGGAGATTTTTATTTAGTCTATTGATTTTAAAGTTATCAGAAATTTGTGTTTAAAAGTATTTGTGGCTGAGCTCGGTGGCTCAGCCTGGAATCCCAGCACTTTGGGGAGGCCGAGGTGAGTGGATTGCCTGAGCCTGCGGGTTCGAGACCCGCTCCGACAACTTGGTGAGACCTTGTCTCTACAATAAATCAAAAATTAGCCGGGTGTGGTAGCACGTGCCTGTAGTTCTGGCTACTTGGAAGGCTGAGGCAGAAGGATCGCCGGAGCCCAGCAGGTCGAGGCTACGGTGGCCGGGAGCATGCCACTGTACTCCAGTCTGGGCGACAGAGTGAGACTCCAACTGAAAAAAAAAAGATTATTTGTTAGAGTCTTTTTAAGACAAGTAATTTTGGACTATAGCTAATTGTAAATGTTTTTAGAGAACAATTTAAAATAATAACTGTGGGTCAAGTGCATTGGACCATGTCTATAATCTCAGCACTTTGAGAGGCCAAGGTACAAAAACTGGTTGAAGTCAGGAGTTTGAGACCAGCCTGGACAACAAAGCAAGATCCTCATCTCTACAAAAATAAAAACTTAGCCAGATATGGTGGCATGCATCCCAGCTCTCTGGGAGGCTGGGGCAGGAGAATTGCTTGAGACCGGGAGATTGAGGCTGCAGTGAGCTATGATTATGGTACTGTACTCAAGCCTGGGCAACAGAATGAGGACCTATCTGTAAAAAAAATAAATTAGGCTGGGCACAGTGGCTCACATCTGTAATTTCAGCACTTTGGGAGGCTGTGGAGGATTGCTCAAGTCCAGGAGTTTGAGACCAACCTGTACAACATAGTGAGACTTTGTCTCTTAAAAAAAATAATTAGCTGGGTGTGGAGGTGCCAGCCTGGGCAACAGAGTGAGGCCCTGACTAAAAAAAATAATAATAATAATTAATTAAATAAAATAATAATTGTGGATGACAAAACTGAGAATAGCTACGGTTAAAATTTGATGAGAGTTTTTAATTGATAAGGAAATTATTTTATTTTATTATATGTAGTATTTTAAGATAAGCAGAATTATGGCACAGCATCATATTAGAACCATTAGGTTTTCATAAATTTTATATAAATTTTAGTATATTTATATTAATAACACATTTAAGTAAATATAACTTTAGAAAATATTTAACATAATAATTAATTATGGCTGATAACAGATTTTTATGAATTTACATAATTTTTGAAACATTTATATTAATAACATTTATAAAGGTAACTGAAAGAAGATTTAGTATTTGTTAGCTGACAATTTTTTAATATAATTCATTTAATAAGTCTAATTATTTAATATCTTTATAAGATGAGAGAGATATTCTTTGAGGTTTTTTAGGGGCTCAACTGGAAAATCTCAAAGTTAATTTTAGGTCAAAAAGACCTAATTTAGGATTTTGGTTTTGGGAAAACTTGCCAAAGTGTCAAAAGGTTTAAACACTTGAGCAAAATGGAATTACTGATCAAAATAGAATGATCTATCACTTAAAAATAATAGTCATTTATTTAACCAAAGTGATAATCTTAAAATTTTAAAGGTAACATAGAAAGTTATATGGGTATAAAAACCTTAATCTTTTTTTATTTTTTTTGAGTTGGAGTCTCACTCTGTCACCCAGCCTGGAGGGCAAGGGCATGCTCCCGGTCACCCCAGCTTCCACCTGCTAGGCTCAGGCAATCCTTCCGCCTCAACCTTCCAAGTAGCTGGAACTACAGGCACATGCCACCATGCCTGGCTAATTTTTTGATTTATTGTAGAGATGTGGTCTTGCCAAGTTGCCCAGGCTGGTCTTGAACCTGATTTTTTTATTTATTGTAGAGATGAAATCTTGCCAAGTTGGTCAGGCTGGTCTTGAACCTGAGAGCTAAGGCAATCCTCTCACCTCGGCCTCCCAAAGTGCTGGGATTATAGGCATGAGCCACCGCATTTGGCCTAAAAAAACCTTAATCTTTTTAAAACTCAATTTTTATAGTAACTAAAACATCTATTTAAAACAATGTAGCAATTATTTTGATAACACAATTTTTATTTTTTTACAACCCAGTTACCAAAAAGGTAAAGGAAAGCCTTTTGTAGTGTAAATGTTTGTGGTTTTTTTTTACCCAGGCTGGAGTGCAGTGGCAGGCATGCTCATGGCCACCCCAGCATCGACCTTCTGGGCTCCAGCGATCCTTCTGCCTCAGCCTTCCAAGTAGCTGGAACTACAGATGCGCGCTACCACACCCGACTATTTTTAAAAATTTTATTGTAGAGACGAGGTCTTGCCAGGTTGCCTGGGCTGGTCTTGAATCCACGGACTCAGACAATCCCCTCGCCTTGGCCTCCCAAAGTGCTGGGATTACAGGCTAAGCCACCGAGCCTGGCCTGTAGTATAAATTTTTTAAATAGGAAGTTTGTTTTTTATTTTTACTACTTATTTATTTAGAAATAGGATCTCACTCTGTTGTCCAGGCTGGAGTGCAGTGGCACGATCATAGCTCACTAGAGCCCCAAACTCCTGGACTCAAATGATCCTCTCACCTCAGCCTCCTGACTAGCTGGGACTACAGATGCATGCCACCATGCCTGGCTAATTTTTTAATTTTTTGTAGAGATAGGGTCTTGCTTTGTTGTCCAGGCTGTCTCAAACTCCTAGCTTCAAACAATTCTCCTACTTTGGCTTCCCAAAGTGCTGGTATTACAGGCTTGAGCCACTGTGCCCAGTCCCTAGAACTTTACTTAGATAACCTGGAAGTCTAGCCTGGTTTTAAAAGGATATTTGAATTTAATTAGACGTAAGAAGAGTATATTATGTGTGTACCCTATATTATAGACTAATGTAAATGAGAAAACCAGTATCTTAGGCAGGAAAGCATATGGCTGTTAGTAATAGTATGGGAAATTTTTGAACAGGCACATCAAGAAAAGCCAAGATTATAGAAATAAGTAATATTGGAGGAAAATATTGGATTTTTTAGACCTTTAAGATAAACATTTTAACATCAGGCCATAATAGCAGAGTTAGAGTCAGAGGGAAAAAAAAGTTACAGGAGTTGATGAAAAGGTCAAAGGTGAGAGTCATTACTCAAGCCAAATAGAAAGAGGTATCGGCCAGACGCGGTGGCTCAAGCCAGTAATCTCAGCACTTTGGGAGGCCCAGGTAAGAGGGTTGCCTGAGCCCACGGGTTCGAAACCAGCTGGGCAACATGGTGAGACCTCGTCTCTACAATAAATCAAAAAATTAGCCGGGTGTGATAGCGTGCGCCTATAATTCTGGCTGCTTGGAAGACTGAGGAGGAAGGATTGCCTGAACCCAGCAGGTCAAGGCTGCAGTGGCCATGAGCATGCCACTGCACTCCAGCCTGGGCGACGTAGTGAGACTCCAACTCAAAAAAAAAGAGAAAAAGGTATCGTTTGAAGGGCAAGAGGGACAGAGCGCAGTGATGGAAAACCTTTCAGTTATGTGTAGAAGGTACAGTAAATGCTGAACTTTAGACTTGCAAATCTGAGAAATTTAAAAAAAAATCAGTAAATGAAAATATTATTCTGAATGAAAAAAACAGCTTTTAAAATCTGAAGCTAGAGAAAATAATTAGCTCCCAGGAAGAAATTTGGCAGAAATAGAGACTGTCTGTAGTTTAGAAGATGGCTGTCAAAGAAACAGATTTGAGAATTAAAAATCAAATCTTTTGTAATTTTATTAAGAGTAAACTAATACCTTAAGAAAATATTTTTGTTTTAACACAGGGGACAAATTATTTAGTTTTACATTAGTGTATTTTTAGTGTTAAAGTTGGCTCATGCCTGTAATCCCAGCACTTTGGGAGGCCGAGGCAAGAGGATTGTCTGAGCCTAGGAGTTTGAGACCGGCCTGGGCAACATTACAAGACTTTTTCTTTCAATAAATCAAAAAATTAGCCAGACCTGTTGGTATGCACCTTTAGTCCCAGCTACTCAGAAGACTGAGGCAGAAAGATTGCCTGAGCCTAGGAGGATAAGGTTGTGATAGCTGTGAGCGTGTCACTGCACTCCAGCCTGGAAAACAGAGTGAGTCTCTAACTTACAAAAAGGTTGAATTTTAAACCTTTTAAATAAGGTTGAATTAAAAAAGGTTTAATTTTTAGAAAGTTGTATACATAATTTTAAAATTTAGTCAACTTGATTATACACAAAATTTTAAAGTACTTTTTAATAGACTTTATTATGACTTGTTTATTTATTTTTGTTTATGTATTTATTATTTTTGAGTCAGGGTATCATTGTGTCACACAGGTTGGAGTGCAATGGCATGATCACAAGGATCATGGTTCACCACAACCTTGACCTCCTGGGCTCAGATGATCTTTCCACCTCTGCCTCCTGAGTAGCTTGGACTAGAGGTGCACGCCATCATGCCTGGCTAATTTTTTTTTTTTTTTGAGTCAGGGTCTTAATCTGTCACCCAGGCTGGAGTGCAGTGTCATGATCACAATTCACTGAAGCCTCGAATTCCTGGGCTCAGGCCATCTTTCCACCTCAGCTTCTCAAGTAGCTGGGACTACAGGTGCACACCACCAAGTCCAGCTAATTTTTACTTTTTTTTTGTAGCGATGAGGTCTTACTATGTTGCCCAGGCTGGTCTTGAACTCCTTGGCTTAAGTGATCCTCTTGTCTCAGCCTCCCAAAGTGCTGTGATTACAGGTGTAGGTCATCCCACCTGGCCCCGGCAAATTTTTTGACATTTTGTGGAATGAGGACTCACTATGTTGCCTAGGCTGGTCTTGAACTTCTGGGCTCAAGTGAGTCTCCTGTCTCCCAAAGTGCTGGGATTATAGGCATGAGCCACTGCACCTGGCTTGGCTGTATGTATTTTTAAAATATACAGTCATTTTATTTTAGGACAAAAATTATATATTAATTAATTGATTGACTAATTAGTATATATTAGAGACAGAGTTTCACTCTGTTGCCCAGACCGGAGTGCAATGGTACAATCATAGCTCACTGCATCCTCAAACTCCTGGGCTCAAGCAATCCTCCTGCCTCAGCCCAGCTAATTATTTTTTTATTTTATGTAGGGATGGAGTCTCACTATGTTGCCCAGGCTGGTCTTGAACTCTTGGCACCAAGTGATCCTTCTGCCTCAGCCTACAGACATGTGCCACCATGTCCAGTCAAGATTTTTTAATATAAAATTATTTTTAACTTTTAAAAATATTTTTCATATGTATAACTTTTAAAAATATGTATTTTCTATTTATTGGGGTTTTTACAATTGTGTTTCATATTTTGAAATAAACTTTGAATTAAACAAAATATTTATAAAACAAAGAACATCCTTTTATGTCTTTTTCCAATTTTTTTTTTTTTTAGTTGGAATCTCACTCTGTTGCCCGGGCTGGAGTACAGTGGCATGCTCATGACCACCGCAGCCTCAACCCGCTGGGCTTAGGCGATCTTTCCACCTCAGCCTTCCAAGCAGCTGGAACTACAGGTGCGTGGCATCATGCCCGGCTAATTTTAGATTTATTGTAGAGATGAGGTCTCACTAAGTTGCCCAGGCTGGTCTCGAACCCGTGAACTTAGGCAATCCTCCACCTCAGCATCCCAAAGTACTGGGATTACAGGCGTGAGCCACCACACCCGGCCTCTTTTTCCAATTTTTAAATTAAAAACACTTTAGTTGGAAATGACCTATATATTTAATGAGCACTTCTTATTTAATTTAATATAAAGAATTACTTTCTCCATCTGCTGAAGTCAGCTTGAGTATCAGCGGTTTCTGAGGAAGAAGTTGAGGGCTTTGGTGAAGACAGTCATTTATCTCCAATGCTAAACCTAAAACAACGGTTTAGAATCACATCACAAAAGGTTCGTAGGTTGGAGAGATGTTTCACTTGTTCTTGTGATTGAATTTTAGGAAAGTGCACTCTAGGAAGAGTGCAAGATAACCAGACACATGGGTAATCAAAGCAGAAGGCACATCTCCAAGGAAACACTGAGGTGTTCACAGTCCATTTACAAAAAGATTCAAGCATTCCTTAGCATCTCTGAACATCTGTTTGTCTCTTCTCACAGATGGGAAAGGAGAGTCTCTCCCCTGGTCAGGAGAATCCTATTCAGTGCTTCTTTAGATATTTTTCCAGGCAGGATCAAACTCAAGGGAAAAGGAATTCATGAAACAAGACAACACCATGACTTTACCACAGTAAAGTAATTGTCACGCTCAACCCAGAATGTGTAAAGCACTGAAGGAGGCAGCCCGTCTTCCAGGAGACCCATGTAAGCCAGTGTATGTGCCCTTTGTTCTGTTGTGAGTTCACAATCAGCCTTATACTTCTGTTTTCTTTAAAATTTTACTTTTTTGCCAATATTGTCTTAAGTTGTCAAAGTTGATATGTCTCTTCTTGAACCTCTCCAGCGTTATCTGTGACATTGACTTTAAGGGTACACCAGAAAATTTGGCATAACATCACCACCACACCCTCACCGTATACCGATGGCGGCCCCCACCTGCCTCCCCAGCAACTGAGCTCCAAAGGGGGCGCCATCTTGACAGGAATGACCTTTGCTTCTCTTAGGTCTCTTTTGGTCAATAGAGTGACTTTTTTTGTTACTTGCATCATTTTGTTTCAGTTTTCCACCATTTATTTGGTGAAGAAACCGGGTAATTTGTCATGCGGGATTTACCACATCCTGGATTTGGGTTTGTAACCCTGGGGTATTATTTAACTGCATTTCATAATCCTCCATATAAACTGATACTCACTGTATTTGTCATGGGTCTCCAAAGAAACAGAACCAATAGGAGATATATATACAGATATATAAGGGGGGATTTATTATGGGAATTAGCTCACGTGATTATGGAGGACAAGAAATCCCACAGTAAGCCATCTGCAAGCTGGAGAACCAAAAAAGCTGTAATTCATGTGAGAACTGGGGGTGGGGAGGTGAAAGGGATGGGAGTGGGTGAGTGTCCCACCAATAACACAAATTTCTTCTCTTTATAAATTACCCAATCTGTAGTAGTCTTTATTTTTTGTGGAGATGGGTGTCTCGCCATGCTGCCCAAGTTGATCTCAAACTCCTAGCCTCAAGCAATCCTCCCACCTCATCCTTCCAAAGTCCTGGGCTTATAGACATGAGCCACCATGCCTGGTCCACACTGTGGTATTCTGTTACAGCAACACAAGATGGACTACATGCTGAATATTTTGGTTCCTAGTGACATTTGTTTTATCCTACTATGTAAATATAATAGTTCTTATTTTTATTATTTTATTTTATTTTTTTATTTTTTGAGTTGGAATCTCACTCTATTGCCTAGACTGGAGCGATAGAGTGCAGTGGCACACTCACGGCTACCCCACCCGCAGCCTTAGCCTGCTGAGCTCAGGCAATCCTTCTGCCTCAGCCTTCCAAATGGCTGGAACTACAGGCATGCACCACCATACCCGGCTAATTTTTTGATTTACTGTAGAGATGAGGTCTAGCCAAGTTGCCAAGGCTGGTCTCAAACCCGTGATCTTAGGCTATCCTTTCACCTTGGCCTCCCAAAGTGCTGGGATTATAGGCGTGAGCCACCGCGCCTGGCCAGTTTTTAATACCCATATTATTATTAACAGTAAGTCTACTGAATACTGTTTTGTTTTTGTTTGTTTTTTGGAGAGACAAAGTCTCACTATGTTTTCCAGGCTGGTCTCAAACTCCTAGGTTCACACAGTCCTCCCTCCTTGGCCTCCCAAAGTGCTGGGATTACAGGCATGAGCCACTGCATCCAGCCTACTGAATACTATTTTAAGATTTCTTTGTTTTAGTTTTGTTCTTCAGGTATATCTCACCATATACTGTACAGCCCTTATAAGTTGTACAAGTGGGGACCAAAACAAAACAAAACACCTGGAATTGTATTTTGAAGGGCAGACCCCTGCTACGTAAGTGTTCTAGGGTCCTGTCGGTGTCAGTGTACCAGCTAGCACTGTTGTGAGAGGCTACGTTGAGGAAGAAACACCCCGAATTGTGGCAAACAGTTGACTGGTTCTTCCATCATGACATCACATCTGCCCACACTGCGCTGAGCATTCAGCAGTTTTTGACCAAAAACAGCATGACCTCCATGCTTTACCCTTTCCATTTACCCGATCTCTCTTTTTTTTGTTGTCCCAGGTGAAAAAGTTCGCAAAGGAAAATGTTTTGCTAATGTGGAAGGGGTGAAACAAAAAAGGGCAGAAGCACTAAAAGGCTTTAAAATTGACAAGTTCACAGACAGTTTTGAGCAGTGGAAAAAAATGTCTCGATAGGTGTATTGCACCAAACGGAGAGTACTTTGACGGTGACTGAAGTTTAAACATGTAAGAATAGATACACAATTTTTTTATAAATAAATTCCAGTTTTGGGGGGGTTCTTCCTCATATACTGAATATACTGTCTCACTGTACGTGGCACACAATTATACTATTTCAAAATCTCATGAGTGAATTCTCTGTGTGTTTAGGACACAACTTGATAGAATAATTTGTTTTTATTCATTTTTGATAGTTTTTTTTGTAAAGCTTATTTTTAAATTATGTATATATTTATCAAAACTATAAAACAAGGCACATTTAGAGAGTTATTTCTTCCATCCTTATCCTTTTTCTGACAGATAATTTTTGTTTTGTTTTTTTGAGTCCGAGTCTCACTCTATTGTCCATTGCAGTGGCATGATCATGGCTCACTGCAACCTCAACCTCCTGGGCTCAGGTGATCCTTCCACCTCAACATTGTGAGTAGCTAGGACTACAGGTGTGCACTACCACGCCTAGCTAGTTTTTTGTTTTGTTTTGTCTTGTTTTTGTGTGTGGAGACAATGTCCAGGCTACTCTGGAACTCCTGGGCTCAAGCCTCCAAAGGGCTTTAATTCTTTTAAATTTTGAAAATGGAAGCAGATATGTGGGTGTGTGCACTTTTATTTTCATTCCATTCTTATACAAAAAGTATAATACTATACATGCTCTGCAGCAAGTTGCTTTGTTTTTCACTTTTGTCCTGGAGATCAGTCTTGAGCAACTTATAGAGATATTCTTTTTTTTTTTTTTTGAGTTGGAGTCTCATTTCATCGCCCAGTCTGGAGTGCAGTGGCACACTCATGGCCACCCCAGCGTCAACCTGCTGGGTTCCAGTGATCCTTCTGCCTCAGTCTTCCAAGTAGCTGGAACTACAGATGCACGGCACCATGCCTGGCTCATTTTTTGATTTATTGTAGAGACGAGGTCCCACCATGTTGCTCAGGCTGGTCTTGAACCCTCAGGCTCAGGCAATCCTCTCGCCTTGGCCTCCCAAAGTGCTGGGATTACAGGCTTAAGCCACTGTGCCCAGCTAGAGATATTCTTAATTTTTTTTTTTTTTACAGCTGAATAGTATTCAACTGTTTATTCGCCTCCTCTCCATAGGTAGACTTGTGGGCTGCTTATAATGTTTTAGTGTTACAAAATACTTTCATACGTTTGCCATTGTAGAAGAAATATTGCTTCTTGGGCAAAGAGTAAATGCATATATAATAGCTAGATATTGTCAAATCCCCCTCAATAATTGTACCATTTTCTTCTGCATTAACAATACATAAAAGTACCTGTTTCTTTACTGTCCCAACTCAAAGTGTTGTCAAGTTTGGAAGTTTTGCAATTCTGATAGATGAACAACGACATCTCAGTTTAGTTTTAATATACTTTTTTCTTATTATGATCAAGGTGAACATCTTTTCCTACATTTAGAATCCATTTTCATCGATTTTTCTATAATTCATTTTTCTAGTGGATTGTTAGATTATAATTTCTTCTCAGTATTCAAAATAATTTAAATATAGGGATATCAGTCTTTTGTGATACATTTTATCTCAGTTGTTTTTCTAACTTTTGACTTTACTTATGGTATTTTGGTCATGAAGTTATTATTATTATTTTTTGAGTCAGGGTCTCATTCTTTCGCCCATGTTGGAGTACAGTGGCATGATCACGATGATCATGGCTCACAGCAGCCTCGACCTCCTGGACTCAGGCGATCCTTTCACCTCAGCATCCCAAGTAGCTGGGACTACAGGTGTGTGTCACCACATCTGACTAATTTTTTGATTTTTTTGTAGAGACGAGATTTCACTGTGCTGCCCAGGCTGGTCGGAAGTGCTATATCTGTGGTTACCATTTTATTATAAAGGGTGCAAATGAAGAACCAGATGAAGAGAGAGTAAATGTTGGGGAATTTGGGCCTGGTTGCTTTTTTGTTGGTTTCTGTTTATAAACTTGTATGTCTACAGAAATTGATTTGTTTAGACCTTATGTCTCTACTGGGATCAACTTTGGTAAATTATATTTTCCTAGATTTTCAAATTTATTTGCATAGACATACAAATTAGTAGGCTCTGTTTCGATGGCCATGTCTTCCTTGTACATTTGTGCTTGTTTGTACATTGTGCATTCTCTCTTTAAAAAAAAAATTAAGTTACCTAGTAGTTTGTGTACATTGCTAGTATCTTTAAATAATACGCTTTTATGTAGGTATTAGTTTAACTCTGTGTCTGTTTTTTAATTCACTTATTTTTTTCTCTTAGTAGGTTATTTCCTTTCTTACATGTTTCCTTGTTTTTTTGTTTGTTTGTTTTTTAGTGAGAGTCTCACTCTGTCGCCCAGGCTGGAGTGCAGTGGTACTCTCATGGCCACCCCAGCATCAACATGCTGGGCTCCAGCAATCCTTCCGCCTCAGCCTTCCAAGTAGCTGGAACTACAGGAGCATGCTACCATGCCCAGCTAATTTTTAAAATTTAATGTAGTGACAAGGTCTCACCATGTTGCCCAGGCTGGTCTCAAACCTGTGGGCTCAGGCAAGCCTCTCACCTCAGCCTCCCAAAGTGCTAGGATTACAGGCTTGAGCCACCGTGCCCGGCCTGTTTTGTTTTGTTTTTATCTTTTTCCACCATTATGACTTCAATGTTTCATATATTTACTTTCATTTTCATTGACATGGGTAGGTAGTATGTAAAGTTTCCTCTGATAATGGCTTTTGCTATAGACTGTTTCGTCATGTGTGTTGTTTCATTATGAGTAGTATAATTTTTAAGAATTCTAAGTTTTTCATTTTCCCTTCATGCAGGAACTATTTTAAAATATGTGCATTTAAAAAAAAAATTCCCAGGACAGGCACAATGGTTCAAGCTTGCAATCCAGCACTTTGGGAAGCCAAGGCAAAAGGATTGCCTAAGCCCAGGGGTTTGAGACCAGCCTGGGCAACATGACGAGAGCTCGTCTCTACAATAAATCACAAAGTTAGCCGGGCATGGTGCCACGCACCTATAGTTCCAGCTACTTGGAAGACTGAGGTGGAAGGATTGCCTGAGCCCAGCAGGTCGAGGCTGCAGTGGCCGTGAATGTGCCACTGCACTCCAGCCTGGGCAACAGAGTGAGACTCCAACTCAAAAAAAAAAAAAATTCCCCAGTGGAAGAAACTTTATTATTATTATCAATCTCTAACATTATTGCATTGTAGTCAGAGAATGCTATTGTGTTATTTGCATTTTATTGTGGTTTTTCTTTGTGGCCTAAAATATCTATTTTATGAATATTCCAAGTATACTTCAAAAGGTGTATTCTTCAATATTGGGATTCAGAGTTTGATATGTATCTGTAAGAATTACCAGATTGATGATGCTGTTTAGGTCAATGATACTCAAAGCAGACAGTCTCTTGTGTCATTAAGCCCACTTTTAGGTTCATCTGCCTTTTTTCCTTATAGCAACACTTTTTCAATGAGGAAATGGTGCATTGACTTATACCGTGGAGCAAGCTTCTTGTTGCATCTGGTAACCACAGTACGGTAACCACAGTTCATGGTCTGGCACCAGTCTGTAACCAATTTTCAGTCACACCAGGTTAGATTTCCTAAATTCTTATTCATTTTGTTGTCCACTTGGTTTGTCTTGGAATGAGAATGTGTGTGTTAACATTCTCTCTTGTTTCTACTTTGTCCACATCTCATGTGGTTTTTACTTTATGAGGTTGATTGCTGTGTTATTGAGTTTATCTATATATTTTGAATATATATACCGTATCTTCATAGTTAATATAGCCATTAAAATCATTAAAATATCCAGCTTTTTCTTTTTAATGCTTATTGGTCACAATTCTACCTCGAAAGACATTAACATCACGACTCCTGCCTTCTTTATACTTCACATTTTGCCTGGCATATCTTTGTCTATCCTTTTATTTTTAGACATTCTTAACCTCTTTGTTTTGGGTGTGTCTTATGTGTGATGTAAGGTTAGTCTTCGCTCTATTTGAAAACTTGAAAATACTTTCATTTAATATGTGCATTAATCCCATTTATATTATTAATAAAATCAATATGTGTGTTTGTTTTCAATTGTGAAGTATTTCGCTGCATGGTCATCTATTTTCTTCTCTAAATCACTGAACCTTTCAGTTTCACCAGCCAAGTTCTCCAATCCGAGTGGTATCCCTTTTTTTTGCAGGTGATTACTTGATTTCTAGATCCAACCTTTGGCTTCTCTGTGCTTCCTCCTTCACTGTTGATTATACCACAGAAGTCTTGCTGCTGTTTGACCCCATCAACTCATATTTTGTTTCCTGTTTTGTTGGAAATGTCTCTTGCACCTTTGTTCCTTTTGTATCCTCGTTACTTTGCTATGTCATGCCACCTGGGTCTCCCCAGCAGCTGAAAGCTAAAATTGCCTTCCCTGGAGACTCACTTCCCTTAAAAACAGTCCCTGTCTCAGGATAGCACATCTGATGACTGCTTGACATAGAATATAAGGACCTGGTCTCCTCATCCCATTTAGGGACAGAAGGTTCATTCTACCCAGGGTATCAACTGAGGCCTTCTTGAAATTTCATCACAGTGAGACTTCTCCTCTTGCTTAATCCCGCTTTTTCCCTTTCCCTCTGTAAATGTTGATACCAAGAGTATACCCCACTAAACTTCCACCGTGTTTATCTTGTTTCAGACTCTACTTCCAAGGAACTTAACTCATGGCACTGTTGTTTTTTTTTTTTTCTTGTTTTTTTTTTGGATAGCATTCCATATATATAAAAATCTCAGTTGGCTTTATTTGTGATTCTAGAATAAGGCAACATTCCATTTCACACAATAGCACTGTTTTCATGAAGAGTATGGAGAGATTCGAATAGCTCCCATCTCATCTTCAGCTTCTCTGGTCTTTTGCTCTAGAGTGAGGGATGTGTGCTTTTTCCTAGAGATGGGAGGCCAACATACAACTTCAATTAACTCTGATTAAAAGACTCTCAAGCAACTTTGTTTAGAGCTCACCTTGGTGGTTTGTTTTTCTTTTTTAAAGAAATTTCTTTATTAAAAAATTTAAAACTGTGGGGGTTTTTTTTCTGTGGAACTACAAATTTACAAGTGAGGGGAGAACTGCCCCAGCCCATGCCTCCCATCTCCCACCCATCACACTCCCAACCTGTCCCCAATCCTACCTGTCCCCAGTCCTGCTCATATCTGTAACGGAAGGGGTTCTCCACTCTGACAGTCTTGTAAGATCCTGAGGATGTCTGAGGGTACCAGATGGTAGGGTTCAAGGCCAAGAATGGGACAGCATTGATTTTACTTTGCCCCGTAGCTTTTTGCAACCTCCCTCCTCTTTCTTCCCACCCCTTTCATTTTGGTGTGACAAAGAAAGATACCTCATTTCTGGGGAAACTGAGGGAGGGAGATACACACATACAAGCAACCCAACCCATATTTAACATATTTGGCAATAACCCCCTTCCCATTCTTCCTCCTCTGATCTGCAAATAGAAGTTTAAAAATTTAAAGGCATGTCACAGGGGAAGGTAGCATCTTCGATTTCCTCAAAATTACTAAGTCCAGTCCTACCCAAGGGTTGTGGGAAGAGGGAAGATAGGAAGCCCCTCATCGCCTCCAAATGCAGCAGAAACCTGCCCGCATAAGCAAAAAACACCTAAGTGATTTTAGGAGGCAAGAGTGTGGTGCCCTAAAAAATTCACTTCCTGATGTTCAGGCCTGAAGCCAGGTGGGCCTCTTCACCAGTTCTGTTTGTCCCCCTTTCTCTTACCAGGACCCCTTTGGCTATCACCCCTAATATGTGAGAGCAAGAAATAAAAAGACAAGAAATCAACATATTTATTAAAAAAAAACAACTACTTCCCCAAACTAAATTAAAAATTAAGAATCACCACCACCAAAACAAACAACAACACCAACAAAAACAAATTAAAAAATTGCAGATGGATCCCAGGGTTTCTTTTTCTTTCCTTAAAAGAAAAAGTCCAACCCCAAAACCCACTCAATAATTCCCTAAAGTAGCAGAAACTCTCTCTGAGGCAGATATCTGAGTCAGACACTCTCGTCCACTGAGCGATTCTATTGGTTTAAGATGAGCTGCATAAGAGGTAATAAAGCCATCTGGAGGGGCAGGAGGTGGGGATGCACAGAGGGCGTGGCCCGCATTCTCTGTCCAGAAGTTGTGTCCCCATTTCTGGCATCTCTGGTCAGGCAGGGCTGCGGTCTCCACAGATTCCAGAGCATATAAGTAGGATAGGGAAGGGAAAGTGGGGGAGCTGAGAAAGAGAAACAGAATAGTTATATGTGGGAGTATATATATGGGAGGGAGGGAGAGAAATAAAGGAGAAAAATGGTTCCGAGACATAGGTTTCCGGGTATGTGTCTGTTTCTGTGTGAGAGAGAAGGGGAGAGAAAAGAGATGGGAAAATGGGGAGACAGACCCCACTCTCCCCTAAGGGGCCCCATTCTTCCTGCCATGTAGTCAGCATCCCCAGCGCTGGGAGAGTCTAGTTGGGGAGGGGATGACCCCATTTGCCCCTCTCTGTCTTGTGCTTCTCCTGTCTCTGGGGCTTGTCCTCTGGATGCCTGCGTCCTCTTCAAGAGTCGCCTTGTGAAAGGCCCCCCCGCCCCCCGCGTGACCCTGAGGGGTGAGATCAGTTGGAGGTGTCAGAGTGAACACTCCCTGGTCCCTCTGTCGGGTATGTCACTGAAGATGGGGTCACAGTCTCCTGCCAGCTGCCGTTTGCCCTCATTTCCCGAGGGCTGTACATCTGGCCTCCCCCGAGGTTATCCCTGTAGCCCCCTGGCCCCATCGAGTGTCGGAGTGATTCCACCTGGGAAGCAGAATAGGAATCTCCGTTGAGCCCGGGCACCCCCAGAAACATGTCTCCGGATCCTGCGGAGGAAAGGGGTGTCGCAGAGCTGGTGCAGGTGTGGCCCCCCTGGGTGACTGACACGGCAGTCTTGACAGCATAGATGTTTGCCTCCTCTTGGAACTTTCCAATATTTTTCTTATAGTGAATCCGCTTGTTGCCAAACCAGTTGGAGACCTGAGAGACGGTGATGCCGCACTTTTTGGCAAGCTCCTTCTTAGCCTCCTCACTAGGATATGTTACTCAAATGGGAGTAGAAATATTCATTTAGGACCTCAGTGGCCTGTTTGCTGAAATTAGGGCGCTTTCGTCTGGCATCCAGTAAACGGGAACGCAGGATCATGACAGCCTCTCAGGTGCTCTGCTTGAGCTGCATCCGGATGGCGCTGAACTTTCGATGGATGATGCTCACCATGCGCTCCATCTCTTTGGGTGCCACAGGCCTTGTGCGGCTCTGCTCCCTCCGTAGGTTCATGACATGGGTCGTGAACTCATTACATGCCTGCTCATCCTTTTCCAGCTCCGAGTGGTAGATGTGGTGGATCTGGGCAAGTTTGCTACGATAGTCGGAGTGTTGGATGGAGTTGTCAGGGGACACGCCGCTCCTGGAGGCTGCAGAGCCGCTGCTGCTGAGCCCCCACCTCCCCGCCCTCCGCCTTTCTCGGGCCCAGCCACACCCTCTGCCAGAAGTATGTTGTCCAAGCTCATCAGCTCTGGGTCCACCAGCTCCTCTTCTTGGGAGCTTTGAATGCCGAGGCCGGTTTTCTCCTTGATTTCACACAGGACGCTAAAGAGAGCACGCTTCATTTGGTGGCAGTTAAGGGCGTGTTTCTTGACCTGGGTCTCGTCCAGGTTCTGGTCGGTGATGGTCATTATCTGCTGCAGAATGTCCCCGATGTCCGCCACCGGGAGACTCCCGTTATTCTTAAAAAAAAAAAAAAAAAAAAAAAGGAATAAACCTAGGCCACAATATGCGAAACAAGGTAAGAGTGATAGGATTTGAAAATGCGCTCACAGTTTCTGAGCATGAGGAAGTAACAGACAGTGTCAGAACTCCATCCTCATTCATCAGGCAGCTTTTTGTATCCACGGATTCTTAGGTGCATTTCAGGTACCCGTCTGTGGTACCCACTGCCACATGAGCAAAAGCAGCTCTGGGTCTCAGGACTATTTGGACAATTAAAAATTCTTTCCTTTAGTCAGAGGACAGGTGCAGTGTGAATAATATCTGGAGAGTGCATAGTAATGGCTTTGGTAGGGAAACAAAGATTCTCTTGATCAGTTTCTGTCTCTGAGTGTAATTTCAATTTTCATCCTATGTGTATTATAAAATTAAAGTAGTCTTGTTATAGAGAGTCCCTTAAGGATTGTTCAATATTAGGAGATCCACCAATAAAACTCATCATTGTGATCATGCCATTGCACTCCAGCCTGGGTGACAGAGTGAGACCCTGACACACATACACACACACACTCTCTCTCTCTCTCTCTCTCTCTCTCTCTCTCTGTCTCTCTCTCTCTCTATATATATATATATTTATATATACATATATATATATCTACATTTAATTTGATTATTCTCTTAGTTCCTAAAAACAAAACAACACTCACACAACTATCATAGTTAGGAAACGTCCTTTGTCTCCTGTTTTACTTAATGTTTTTACCAGAAATGTTTTTTGAAATTCCTCCACTGCTATATGAAATAATTGTCTAGTTCTCAACTTTATTTTATCAATGTGATGAGTTATATTGATGGATCTCCTAATATTGAACAATCCTTAAGGGTCTGAAATAAATTCTGTTTTTAGGTATATTCTTAGGTGCTTAATAGTTTTTGTAGCTATTATGAATATAATCTTTTCTCTTACGTTTTCTAATTGGTTACTGCTGGTATATAGAAAAACGATTGATTTTTGTATGTAGATCTTGTATGTGGTTACCGTGCTGAATTCTCTTATTTCTTCCAATAGTTTGTCAATTGATTTTTTTAGACCTTTCTATATAAGCAATAGTGTCATCTGCAAATAATCACAGTTTGCCTCTTTTTTCTAATGTTTATGCCTCTCATTGCTTTCTGTCTCTTCTTGAGTTAGGGAGAACATCTGGTACCATTCAGAGCAATGGTACTGATACAGATCATTGTTGTCTTGTTTCTAGCTTCAACTGGAATGCTTTTGTTGTTTCACTGTCATGTATGGCATTTGCTATAGTTTTTTGCTTTTTTTTTTTTTTTTTTTGAGTCAGAGTCTCAATCTGTTGCCCAGGTTGAAGTGCAGTAGGTTCCAGCAATCCTTCTGCCTCAGCCATCCAAGTAGCTGGAACTATAGGCATGTACCACCATGCCCAGCAAGTTTTTGATTTATTGTAGAGATGAGGTCTTGCCAAGTTGCCCAGGCTGGTCTTGAACCCCTGGGCTCAGGCAGTCCTCTTGCCTTGGGATCCCAAAATGCTGGGATTATAGGCGTGAGTCACCGTGCCCAGCTTGCTGTAGGTTTTCTATCATTGTTTTACTAAAAACAAAACATGTATCAAATTAAGAATTTTTTCCCTGGTTTCTAGGAGATTTTTTTCTTTTACATTATTAATGGGCATTGAATTTATTAAGATAATTGTAGTTTTATGTTTACTTCATTAATATAATAAGTAAAGTTGATATATATCCTAATAATGAACCATCCTAGCAAGGCTGGGATAAATCCTCTTTAGACTTGATGAATTATTCTTTTAATACACTGCTGGCTCTAAATTATTAGCATTTTGTTTAGGGTTTTTGCTTCATTGTTCTTAAATGGGATCTCATATATATATATATATATATTTTTCCCCCCCTCTTGCTTTTCTTTTCTGGCTTTGGTTTTAGGATATGCTAGTAAGAAAAATGTGTTGGGTGGCTTTCCATCTTTTCTTACTTTCTTAAATAGTTTACATGAGAATTTCATTTCTTCCAAGGCTTTTCTCTATTTGTTAGATTCTCGTATTTACATGGTGCTATTTTCAAAAGTTGAAAAAATTTTCAACTTGTAAGCGCTAACATTAACTTGAATAAATAAGGAATAATCTGTTACTCGAAGGTCAAGGAGAACTCACTTATTTATAATTTTCAGCTGTTGCCTTTGAAGATTGTAGCTCATTAACAATAGTTTTTGTTTCTCTATGGTTATTGCTCTATTTGGTTCTCCAAGTCTTCTTGGAACAATTTTGACTATTTGTACCTCCTAGAAAACAACTACAAACTATGAATTGCCGCTGATACATAAATTGGTATCAGCACAGTCATGAATTTGGTATTGATGTTTGGGCAGTGAAAATCTAGCTAATATTAGTCCTTGGTCTGCTGCAAATAGATCACCACCTAAATAAAAGATGCATTGAAGTCAAAGTTTTGGGGAACCAAATAGCCTCTGTCACAGAATAGTGTAAAGAGTGGAGGGAATTTGTGAACTGTGAAGAGGGATTTCTTTTAACTGTTCCGGACAAAGTAAAAAAAAAAAAAAGATGACAAACTCAAAACTCTAAAATTTTGGCTCAAGATAAGTCTCAAACCGTTGACTTTCTATGTCTATGATAAAAATAATTTACCTCTTGCCATCACGGGGTTGATTATAGCTGGAAATCAAATTTAGAGTTTGATACTGAGAATTACTGTGACACAATATTAGTTCAATTCACACAATTTCAGGTCTCTTATGTGAATGCTAGGGCACTGACCAGAAAGAACGCATTGAGAACTCAGGCCATCCAAAACTCTACCCTCTTGAGCCTCTGTTGACAGCATAAATGGCTTCTCTTCCCCTGCTGAGGCTAATGGATGACTTCTCTTTTTTGAGTTGGGGTCTCACTCTGTGGCCCAGGCTGGAGTGCAGTGGTAAGATCACAGCTCACTGCAGCCTTGACCTCCTGGGCTCAGGTAATCCTTCTGCCTCAGTCTCACTGTAGCTGGGACTGTGTGCACCACAACACCTGGATAATTAAAAAAATTTTTTGTAGGGACAAGGTTTCGCTATGTTACTACCTAGGCAGATCTCGAACTCCTGGGCTCAAGCAATCCTCTTGCCTCAGCCTTCCAAAGTACTGGAGCTACAGGTTTGCGCTACCCCACCTGGTCAATGAATGACTTCTTAAAATTATTGTCAGCAGAGGAAACAGAGGAAATAGTTCAGTAAAAGCCTTCTGGTAAATGAAGAATGCACCAAGAGCAAAGCATCTTAAATTAAATGAAATAAATTACAGTTGGCCCTTGAATGTGTGGGTTAGAAACTGTGCATGTCCACTTATACATGGAATGCAAAACCTGCACATATGGAGAGTGGAACCTTCTTATGAGTACATTACCCAGGGCCAACGTGGGACTTGCGTGTGCACGGGTCTGGTATATGCAGGAATCCTGGAACCAATCCCCAGTGGCTCAAGAGGATGTCCATTATTGAAGGACATTGTAAATCGTATTAATGTACATTTCAGGGATGTTTCTAGAGGTCCACTGTTCTAGGGCATGTTACAAAGTTTCATCCCAAGTAGAAGTTGCTTCACCCTCCCTCCCCCACTACCATATGAATGAGGAATAATGCTATATGTCATTTATACTAAGGTGCATATTTTTTCACATTAAAAATAATTTAGGGTGAAATTCACATAACATAAAATTAACCATTTTAAAGTGAACAATTCAGTGGCATTTATTACATTCATAAGGTTGTCCCTCCACCCCTTTTTAATATTTCTGAAATGGCAATGCATCTTCCAAACAATGGTATATCATGCTTTAATTGATTATGTTTTTTAAAGAATGCTTTCATAGTGGAATAGAAATGAAGGCTCACCTTACAGTTGAAATACTAGTTGAAATACAGTACTTGGTGTTTTCTTGGAATTTTGAGACAACATACATTACATTTGGGTGTCCTGTACCCACTCACTTACTCAGTAATTTGAGAGGCTGTCAGCTTTGAGAGGAATCCAAGGTAAAGGAAAATTCTCTAACTGGTCTAAGCTGCAATGTAAGACAATATGCCACCTGGTCTCCATGACCCACCAGATTCAATCATGTTTAGATCACCCTGCTGAAGGAGTCTACAGCCAGCCCAGGAAGAACATTGCAGAAGAAACCCCTAGGATTTGTGAAGAAAGCCATGTCCTCTTTGGCAAGCAACTGATCTTCCTTTGAGAAACAGCTTTGTCTTACTTCTAGTCGCTGATAGAGACTGAATGCTTATCTATGGAACAACCAGGCTGCCTTGCAAACTGATCTGCCCTCATAGCCTGCAAACTATTTGACCCACTATGTAGACCATAGTGTCGAACTGCATTCCATTATCAAGTAGAAAGGGTACAAATGAGACCCGACCCAAGCGTTTCCTCCTTTGCAGCCCATCCTCAACCAACACCTATGGGCTCCAGAGGTAGACATTATTCAAATGGGTTAAAAAAAAAAAGCAAAATCCAAATATCTTACATGACATGTAAACATATAAGTAAGTTGGACAAAAGTGAAAAGAGGAAGTTATATCATGCAAACAGTAAGTTTATGAAGGCTAGAATAGTTATAGTATCAGATAAAGTACACTTCAAGACAAGGATTATTACTAGAGATCAAGGTAGATATTTCATAATGATAAAAGGTCAATTCACCCGGAAGACATAACTATTATAAATATGTATGTGCCTAATAATGGAGTTTGAAAGCATATGAAACAAAAATAGACAGAATTAAAGAAAGAAATTCCATAATCATAGTTGAAGACTTCAGCATCCCCTGTTAGCAACTGATAGAACAATAGACAAAAAAACAATAGAGACATAGATGATATGAATAACGCTGTCAATCATGTTGAGATAATTGATATTTATAGAACCCTGTACCAAACAATTGCAGGATACACAGACTTTTCAAGTACACTTGGTACATTTACTAGTGAACCATATGCTGGGCCATTAAACATGTTTCAATAAATTTAAAAGGATTTAAATAATATGAAATCGATATGGCTAATATGGACCACAATGGAATTAAATGAGATATCAATAGTCATAAGATGTCTAGAAAGCTCCTGATTATTTGGAAACTAAGCAACATACTTTTAAATAATCCATTAATCAAAGAGCTCAAGACCCAGATGGGCAGCATAGTAAGATCCTGTTTCTACAAAGAAAATATTTTTAAAAGTATTGCCAGGTGTGGTGGTGTGGGCCTGTAGTCTTAGCTACTTGGAAGGCTGAGGTGGGAGAATTGCTTGAGTCCAGGAGTCTGAGATTCCAGTGAGCCCTGAGCATGCCGCTGCACTCCAGCTTGTACAACAGAGACACTGACTCTTTAAAAAATAAGATAATCGGCTGGGCGCAATGGCTCAAGCCTGTAATCTCAGCACTCTGGTAGGCTGAGGTGAGAGGATTACCTGAATCCAGGGGTTCAAGACCAGCCTGGGCAAATTGGTGAGACCTCCTCTCTGCAATAAGTAAAAAAATTAGCCAGGCGTGGTGGCCTGTGACTGTGGTTCCAGCTATTTGGAAGTCTGAGGTAGAAGGATCACCTGAGCCCAGTAGGTCGAGGCTGCGGTGGCCATGAGTGTGCCACTGCACTCCAGTCTGGGCAATAGAGTGAGACTCCAACTCTACTAAAAAAAAAAATTAAATTAATAAATAAAAATAAAATAATCAAAGAAGAAAGCACAAGGGAAATTAGAATGATAATGAAAATATAACATTTTGCAGGGTACAGCTAAAGCAGTGATTAGAGTGAAGTTTATAGACTTAAATACTTACAATAAAAAAGATTAAAGGTCTCATATATACCCCTGACATTTTATAATGGAATGCTGACTTACATCTCAAACTTTACGGATCAGTGGACTGGATAATTCTTAGTTCATGCCGGGCAGTTCCAGTTAGTGTCTCACAGTCAGGCATTCAGTTTCTAACAGAGCCCAGTTGTAAGCCAGAAACTGCTTTTCAAGTGGTGGCCAGTTGTTTGCAGGTGAGCACATAGCCTTACTTTAGAATCCTGGGTGGCTGTGGTGTTAGGATTGCCAGAGGGCATATGCAACATCGTTGTCACAAAATCCTTCCAATATCATTGGGTCTGTTGGGTAATTAGGCTGAAGTGGCAGCACGGCTTGTACCGCAACCCGAACGTACCAAAAAATCCCTTCTTAAGCCAGGCCCTTCTCAAAACGTGTAGGTTGCCTGGTTAATGAGACAGAGCATGACCATGTATAGTTCATGTGCCACCAAACTGAAAAAGGATCACCAAGTTCTGTAACTTTCTTTAAGGTGGGTGGTATAAGGCGTGGCACCTTCTCTCTTACCTTAATTTTTATTTAGTCAGTTAGCTTAGAAAAGCAAAAGAGTTGACTTGCAAAGAAGTTTGTAAGAAAGTACAAACTTTAGGACTGGCTCACCAAAAAAAAAAAAAAAAAAAACCAACATAAAGAAGGTGAGCAAACTTACCAGATTGGTGGAAAAATAGCAATAATTTCACATAATTATGTCTTAAGAGTATCACATATTGTCAGAGATCAGCATTGCAAAAATTGCTAGGGAGTCATAAGTTGTGTAATGGAAAGGATAAAGGTTTCGCTTATTTCAGGTTTAGAACAAGTAAGTGTGGCCTTGTTTTTGTATTGTTTTGTTTATCTTCACGGACAAAGTGCTTTTTTTCCCCTCTCCCCTGATTGGGGGAGGTGATTTGCATCCTACCCAAAATGAAGGCAAAGGAAAGATGTCAGTTTTGCTCCACTCCCTCTTTGGGGTCGTTCCTATCCGTAAGCACTAATTTGCCCACGTAAGTGTGTGTAGTGGTTTCTGATTCGATCTGGTGTTTTATCTGATGAGTTTTATTCTAGTAAGTGTAACAGAGGATATTGATTTATAAACAAAGACCTCCTTGTTGTCTGATTAACGAAATGCCAAAGCTTAAGATTTAACTTTTGTTAATTCTAGGGTTGTAATTTACCTTTATGTAGTCAAATTTCTAAATTATTTCCTGTATGTTTCGTACTGGCTTCCTTTTTATTGAGGTATACAATAAAGTATACATTGTTAAATCTACCAACTCAATGTGTACACATGTATGTACATAACCACATGCCACCACCCAGATAAAGGTCTAGAACATTCCCAGTACTACAGTAGGCTCCCTCATGCCTCCTCCCCCTTGGTGCTCCTCCCATTGTTCTGATCTCTATCATGATAGTTTAGAACCTCATATGAATGAGATTATACATTATGTATTCATTTGTACTTACTTCTTTCACACATTATGTGAGATTCATTCATATTTTTGCATGTAGCCTTGGCACATTCTTTCTCATTGCTGTACTATTCCATTGTATGAATATGCCATAATTTATTTCTACTGTTGAGAGACTTTTGATTTGTTTCTAGCTTGGGATTATTATGAATAATGCTGTTATGACCATTTTTGTTTATGTTTTTTTGGTGGACATAAACACTTATTTCTCTTAGGAGAAATTCTACTCCTACCCAGGACTAGAATTGCTGTGACATCAGGTATATGGACGGGTGACTTTAGTAAATAGTGTCAAGCATGCTCCTATGTGGTTGGAGTAACTTAATTTCTACCAGCAATGTATGAGAGTTCTGTTGCCCACATCCTCATCAACACTTGGTATTGTCAGTCTTTTTATTTTTAGTCATTCTTTTTTTTTGAGACAGGGTCTCACTCTGTCACCCAGGCTGGAGTGCAGTGGCACGATTCATCTGCCTCAGCTTCCTGAGTAGCTGGGACTACAGGCGTGCACCACCATGCCTGGCTAATTTTTAAATTTCTTTTTGTAGAGACAAGGTCTCGCTATGTTGCCTAGGCTGGACTCAAACTCCTGGCCTCAAGTGATTCTCTCACTTTGGCCTCCCAAAGTGCTGGGATTACAGGCACCATGCCTGGCTTATTTTTAGCCATTCTTGTGGGGAAAATATAAACTACCAATATTGAAATCAAGACGAGATAGACTAACACGTGTTTAAAACATTGAAATAAGCCAGGCTCGGTGGCTCAGCCTGTAATCCTGTGCTTTGGGAGGCTAAGGTGAGTGAATTGCCTGAGCCCGTGGGTTGGAGACCCGCCTGGGCAACTTGGTGAGACCTCATCTCTACAATAAATCAAAAAAATTAGCCGGCCGTGGTAGCACGCGCCTGTAGTTCCAGCTACTTGGAAGACTGAGGCGGAAGGTCGCCGGAGCCCAGCAGGTCAAGGCTGCGGTGGCCGGAAGCGGCCACTGCACTCCAGTCTAGGCGACAGAGTGAGACTCCAACTCAAAAAAAAAAAAAAAATGGAAATAACCCTTAGATTCCTTTCACCCCAAAACAAAAAAAGGCCAGATGATTTTATAGGTCATTTCTACCAAATTAATATTTATGTGTGTGTGTATGTATGTGTGTGTGTATGTGTGTGAGTGTGTGTGTGTGTGCGCGCGCGTGCGCCATGCATTGTTCAGAAGGCAAAAAGAGTGAAGATTCCCAACTCATTTTAGTAGATTAGCATAATTTTGATTCCAAAATCAGATAAAGAGAGTTAACTAAATCTGATAGTGTGCTTTCTTTAAAAATGTATTGTGAGGTTGGTCGTGGTGGCTCAAGCCTGTAATCCCAGCAATTTGGGAGGCTGAGGTGAGAGGATTGCCTGACCCAGGGGTTCGAGACCAGCCTGAGCAACTTGGCGAGACCTCATCTCTACAATAAATCAAAAAATTAGCCGGGCGTGGTAGCACACACCTGTAGTTCCAGCTATTTGGAAGACTGAGGTGCAATGATCGCCGGTGCCCAGCAGCTCGTGGCTGCAGTAGCTGGGAGCGGCCACTGCACTCCAGTCTGGGTGACCGAGTGTGACTCCAACTAAAAAAAAAAAAAAAAAAGAAAAAAAAGAAAACCATAGCAGCAGCACTAAAAAACCTATACTACCCAACTCCCAATCATATTGAGGAATTAAATCTTAAACTACTATGTATAAGCATCATCAACATGCTTACCACATGGAATAGGCACAAATAAGTTAAAGTTGAGAGCTGGCTCCAGCATAGTGATGACAAAATATAAAACTGTCTAAAAATAAACCACTTTCCCAATCTAATTTTTAAATGGGAACATGTGGTTTCTTAATATCAAATTCTAAAAAATACTCATTAAGGGGCAGAACTAAAAGCATTATTCACTTCCTAAGCAGCCCATCAAAATTTATGATTCCAAATTCCATACTTCCTAACTTTGTAATAGTCTCAAACAAGCCCAAGCAAAACATATTAAAAAATACTCATTATTTTATAGGACAAACACCCACTCCACCAAATAAAAATAGAAACCATAGACAGCAGACAAGAATGTTTTTTGAAGAAAAAAGCTGAGTCAGCACCATGGCTCATGCCTGTAATCCCACCACTTTGAGAGGTGGAGGTGAGAGGATTGCCCTGAGCCCAGGGGTTTGAGACCAGTCTGGGCAACTTGGTGAGACCTGTCTCACTTAAAAAAAGAAAAAAAAAGCCGGGTGTAGTGGCACACGCCTATAGTTTCAGCTACTTGGAAGGCTGAAGCGGAAGGATCGCCTGAACTCAGCAGGTCGAGGCTGCAGTGGCCATCAGCATGCCACTGCATTCCAGCCTGTAAAACAGAGTAATACTCCAACTCAAAAAAAAAAAAAAAAAGAAAAAAGCTGGAATGAGAACACATTTTTCATGACAGTGAGTCTTTTGTCTTTACCCTAACTTAAAATACAAGGAGGATTTAGTTCTTCTGAATTATCTAAATGGGGAAGGAAAAGCTTTTCAAGCTGGAAAGAACTATTACACATTAAAGGCTCTAGTCCAATACGTAAATGCTGATTTCTAGGCTAATAGGATAGAAAAAAAAATTAAAATCTCTAAACTATTACTAGGAAGGTGGGCATTCTGAGTTTACCCTTCAGACAGACACGTGATGAAAGTATGTATTTATAATGAAAAAGTTTAAGCCAGTCCTTCATTTTTGCTAGTTTATTTGTGCAACAAACCAAGTAGATAAGCTATATTACTCAACTTGCCGGTTTTATTTTTTAAGGCACTGGTTATAGAGTGTAAGCTAAAAGGCTGTTGTAAGGTCAGAAACACCTAGTTTAGCACTAAAAATATAACATGGAAAAGGGCCTTCTCCAATAGTTAATGGTTACAGGATATGAATTTCTTGCCTGTAACTGCTAAGCCAAGTTCTCATCTTCCAGGATGATTACTATAATTTTTTTCCAAAAATTGCTCTGATAAATACACTTAGGGTGACCTGAAGGATTATCCTATTTAAATTTATCTACATTTTATTCGAAGTATGTTTTGAGGTTACAAATGGTACAGATAAAACATTTAGATAAGATGACATTATTTCCATTGAGGAGAATGCCCTTTGATGGCCCATTTATATTTTTTAAGCAGTGTCACGTGCCATCAACAATCAGCTCACTTTGACACTTGGAGAAGGGAGTTCTCACAAGATCAAAAGTATGGAAGCTACTACTTGAAAGGTAAGGCACACAAATCCCCCTTCTAAAGGCTGCAAGCAAAGAGTTAACACAGCCTTTTAAAAAAACTACAAACAAAATTCAAGTTTCCTCCCACAGTATCCCTTCCTCATCTTGCCTACTTTAATTTCAGATGCTTTCCTCAATGTGCCCTTCATGAATCAAACCTATGTGAACAACTTAGAAATGCAGGAAAAAATGGATACACATTATATATCCATTCTAATTTTAAAGTAACTGAAATATTAAGTTCATATGAAGATTCCAAAAGGAATGATGAAGGAAACAAGGCCTGAACACGCCAAATATGTAATATTTAGGCCATCAAGATTACAGTGCTTCAGCCTACTAGTATGGAAAAAACACATGCCTGCTGGGAAAGCATACAAATGACTACAAATCAGATCTACAATAGCTATGCAGAGTAATTTCACACAAGTCCTTTTGTATATCACAATTTCAAAATATCAAAAAGTCAACTTCTCAACAGTTTAGTTGGTAGTGGTAAAGTTCCATTTTAATCTATTTTCTTTCCTGTATAGTAATAAACATCCTTAAGCTTTTTGCCTGCTCTAACCATCAGATTGATGGTTATGGTGAGAAACAGTGAGCAGAACTATGTTGCAGTTTTAGCAGGTCTTTAAAACAATTACTCTATGCCACAGAATGTGGAATTATTATCCTATTTCCGCAGACTGGCTCACACTCCCCAGGCCCCAAATTGTTACTTTCCGTTAGGAAAAAAAAGCATGTGTCCACTACATCTCTGGTCCTGACAGATTATCAGTGGTATCAATTTTATGTACTGATTCAAACTGACGTTCTAACAAGATGAATTTTCGAACACGCTAACAAAATAAGCTCCCCAAACGTAAAACTGTAACTCACACGGTATATCCATCTACGACATGATAAAACCCAGAACTTCTGTTTGGGTGAAGGTAGGGTGGAAATAAGTACTAACAGTTAAAAAATGTCCAGTTTAAAAAAAGAGACCCAAACAATAAAGTTTTTAAAGACAAGAGACAAGCAAAAACATTTGCACCCCATAATGCCAACGTAATAAATGCCTCGGAGAGATCGGGGCACACAAGTTGTCCCCGCAAGCGCCAAAGGCTTAAGTACACATATGGAAACAGAAAACGCAGTCAGGAGCGCAATGGCCAGGGGGGGGAAAAACTGATCTGGATGTCAAGAGACCTTGGTTTTGGTCTCCTGGCTCAACAACTCACTCCTGGAGTGACCTTGGGGAAAACCATTCTCTCTCTCTCTAGGCCTGTTTCGTTATCCTTGGGAGGACCAAGTCCCTTTACAATATTAACTCTGTTCCAACTTACAGTGATTAGAACTAGGCTTTCGGACAGCCCTTATCAATGCCACGGGGGAAAAAAATAGGAAACAGGTGAAAAGGGACAGATACCACTTAGAAGACATAAAGTGGCTGGGTGAAGGGTAAGCGGACCCTGACCCTGCAAAGCTCCGAGCGGGACGTGGAGGGCGGGGAGTCTGCGGGAGGGCTGGAGGTGGGTCTGCCCGGCTCCCGGCCCGGGCGGGAGGTGGAGCCGAGGCTCTCGCGTGCATTGTCCCCGGGAGGGAGCCATGTTTCTTACTCCCTGGCACTCCCAGATGGCGGCCGGGGGCGCGGGGCCTAAGCAGAAGAAAGCCCCAGGGTCTGGAGAGCCAGCCGGGCGCAGAGAGGGGAAGGAGCTCCAGCCCAAACAGGGCCTGTCTCCCGGGCCGCGGCTCCCGCGACGCAGAGAGGCGGCCGGGGCAAGGAAGGGCCCTGGGGCGACGGCTCCCGGCTCCGCGCCTCCCAGCCCCGGGTCGGTACAAGTGGGAAGGGGAACCATGCCTGACCACGGGCGGGGACGGTGGCAGGCAGGCAGCATCCGCCTCCCCTCTGGCCGCAACCCGGCGGCAGAGCAGCGGAAGGCAGGCCCGGGCCCTCGACCTCTGAGGCCTGGGGCCGCCCCAGTCCGGCGCGCCCCGAACCCCCTGCTCACCGTTTGCGCGTTTGAGGGCATTTTCCGGCCTCTGGAAATAGGCCGGCATTTTGGCGGCAGACTCAGTCTACCCGGCGTCAGCGAACTCCTTAGTGGCCCGAGCCGGGAGAGGACACGAAAGGGAACCAGCGCGAGGTTCCACGCGCCTCGCGAGCAGTCGCCCGCGCCCAGCCGGTCAGAGACGGAAAGGAAGGAGCCACGTGACCCCAGCGCGGCGGCCCTGCCGCCGCCCAGGCCCCGGATGTAGGGGCGGGCCTCTGCGCACGCCCCGCCTCACCGCGCGCAGGCGCGCTGACGTCACGCACGCCGGCTGACGTGGCGGCGCCGTCGCCCTAGGCGTGTGCTAGGGGCGGAGGTGCGCGGCGTCTAGTTGTCTCGAGGAGCTTCGCTGTGTGTTTAGGGAGACGGTTCTCAGGCCCTTCACCCTTTGAGCGAGAATCGGGGTGGGAAAGGTGAGTTTGGGGTCAGAATTTCTGTCCGGCGAAAAGGCAAGCGTCTGCACAGATTCATTTTCAACACGATTTGTGTGAAGTCGTGCAAAGTTACCGTAAAGTCCCATCCAGCTCGGAATGTCCTGGCTTGACTAAATGAAAATGCGAAAATTATTTAACCGAAGTTTATTGAGCAGGTATCATTCGGCCGGCGCCACTCAACCGTGATGGACAAACATGGGGAGGGGGACGCAATAAATAACAAGCAGCGTTATTTAATATCTTGGGAAGGTAAAAAAGTTGATGTCACAGGGATTGCCTGAGGAATGGAAGTTCTCAGAGAAGGTGAGTGGGGACAAAGCAATCTGGCTTAGGACAGGAAACCCTGGATCAGAACAGACTTGCATAATGTTAGAAATTACAAGGCATGTCATCGCTTTTACATACAGTACGAGTCAGAAATATAAATGAAATCAATATCCCTACATATTGATTATTTTCCCTTTCAGATTATTTAAATAAAAATTTTAAGTACATTAAGAGAAAAATGAGTGTTAGTGAAGAAAAAATCAGCTTATAACAGACATAGTCTTTTACTGCTGATTAACAATTTTAATGCTCACAGATTAATTACTATGCCTGGAACTTGAGAGCCATTTAAACCAAATCGATAATTCTCAAGTATGAAACAAAATGATTTCAGAAGGAAAATTTAGAAAGCAGCAGTGGAATACATTATTGTAAATGTATTACACATTTTGTAATAATAGATGGGATATGTGAATTGATAAAGGGGTACTATATTAATGAATGAGGAAACCACAGAACATACACACCAAAAGCATTTCCCCCTCACTACTTCTGCCTCCACAAAGATGTTTTTCTATTTAACTAAACTTATCACTATAAAGAAAGGAAATTTGGAAAATGCAGACACGGACAAAAAAATACCACAAAGTCTTAAAGAAGGTTATTTTAAAATTAATTTCAGATTGCTGTTCCTCCAAAATGCTTAGACAATTCTATATGTAGGGACTTACTCCAAAAAAGAAGAAGAGCCAGAGAGGGTTGATATAAAAGCTTTAAGAAGCTATAAGAAGCCGGGCTTGATGGCTCAGCCTGTAATCCCGCACTTTGGGAGGCTGAGGTGAGTGGATTGCCTGAGCCTGCGGGCTCGAGACCTGCCTGGGCAACTTGGCGAGACCTCATCTCTACAATAAATCAAAAACTAGCCGGCCGTGGTAGCGCGCGCCTGTAGTTCCAGCTACTTGGAAGGCTGGGGCAGAAGGATCGCCGGAGCCCAGCAGGTCGAGGCTGCAGTGGCCGGAAGCGTGCCACTGCACTCCAGTCTGGGCGACAGAGTGAAACTCCAACTCAAAAAAAAAAAGCTATAAGAACTGTTTTTATGGACAGAATCAAGAGACTTGTTTGTGTACATAATAATTAAGTTGCAATTAAAGAGCTAAACATAAGAGCCAATATTTATTTTAAGTGGTGTAGACAGAAAACTAGTAGACCATAGAGAGATGCAAACAGAGTGAGATATAATGGAAAGTTAAGAATCAGAAAACCAGGCACGGTGGCTCAGGCCTGTAATCCCAGCACTTTGGGAGGCTGAGGCGAGAGGATTGCCTGAGCTCAGAAGTTCGAGACCAACCTGGGCAACTTGGTGAGACCTTGTCTCTACAATAAATTAAAAAATAAGCCGGGCTCGGTGGCTCAGCCTGTAATCCCGTGCCTTGGGAGGCTGAGGTGAGTGGATTGCCTGAGCCCGCGGGTTCGAGACCCGCCTGGGCAACTTGGTGAGACCTCATCTCTACAATAAAAAAATTAGCCGGGAGTGGTAG
>CAUYQG010069595.1:0-17582 GCA_963574415.1 Tarsius wallacei
AGTGAAAAAAACACTCAAGCAAAATTCCCTAAAGAATACTGGTAGCTACACAAAGACAGACCAATAAAATCATGCCTTTTGATGCATTTTGCCTAACACAAACAGATAGTGTAAGTCAATAAGCAAACAAAAATGAGCAAAACAAACAGTCAAAGTGGTAAAATCAAAAGTCTTTCTGTGCAGTAATAGTAGGATTGCACATTCGTGGAACTTTCTGGAAGAAAAATTGGTGCAGTGATAACCTTAATGGATGATTGAAAAAAGAAAATGTAAACCATGGAATACTACGCAGCCTTAACAAAAGAATCAAATTATGTCTTTTGCAGCAATATGAATGGAACTGAAGTCCATTTTCTTAAATAAAAGATTTAGAAATAGAAAATCAAATACTACATATTCTCGCTTAAAACTAGAACTAAATAATATGTACATGTTGACATAGAGAGTAGACTAATACACTGAAAACTCAGAAAAGTGAGAGGGTGGGAGGGGGTTGCGGGATGAGAATTTACCGAATAAGTACAAAATATACCACTCAGATGATGGTTATACTAAAAGCCCAGACTTCATCACCACAAATAATTTTTGTGATGCAAGTGCAAAATAATATCATCAACTTCATCTTAATAAGTAGTCCCAAGTGTGACAGGCAGAATCATGGCCTCCAAAGATAGTCTTAGTATCCTAATCCCTGGAACCTGTGAATATGTTACACCTGCATGACAAAGGGAGTTTTGCAGGTATGAGTAAGTTACAGAGTCCGGAAGAGAAATTATTCTGGATTATCTGTGTGGATCTAATATAATTTCAAGGATCTTTCATTGTAAAAAAGGAAGGTAGAAGAGGAGATCAGCATGATGAGATGTGAGACTCTATCCTCCCATGCTGGCTTTCAAAATGCAGAAGAGAGACCATGAGCCAATGAATGCAGATGGCTTCTAGAGGCTAGAGAAGATGTAAAAACAAATTCTCCTCTAGATACTCCATGAAGGAATGCTGCACTTCTGATATATTGATTTTAGCACAGTGATACCTGTGTTGAAAGTATAACTTGTAGAAATGTAGAATAGGTTGATTTAAGTCTCTAAATTTGTAGTAATTTGTAGTCACAGAAAATTAATATGCTAGGCACTAAGACTTGTGGTGTCAGACTGAAATAGTTCCTACAAACTCAGTCTCCAAGAGTGAAAGACCAGGAAACACGAGGGAGAGTGTAGGTATGACAAAATTCAGGATGGTTCTCAACCTAAGTTAGGAGAGAACAGAAAGCAGACATGAAGCATAATTGATCTATTTCTCACCCATTATTAAGCATCTGTTGTATTCATAATAGAATGCTAGAAGTTTTAGGAAACACAAGAAAGGTAAACTCAATGCATCTTCTTAAGTATAGAATCCATGTCAAGAAGGACAGTGGCAATATAGGACAGCAGCATGTAAATATCATAATAGTAGAAATATGAGCATAATTTAAGTAAAAACTCTGATTTCTCTGAGTCCACAGATGAGAGAATTTTGCAAAAGAATAGCAGTGAGGATGAGGATGTAAAAAAGGTGAAAAGATAACAAGGACTAAGGCTAGTGTAAGAGTAAGGCATGGTAAAATGTAGAGTGAATAGAAAGAGTCTTATCTCCCAGTTCCCACTGCAAATAGAGAATTTTCAGTGCTGAACTTTTTGTATGTATTGAACTCTCATGAAAGATTTCTTTTGTAAAATGATGTAAAGTCTTCTCAAAAAATGTGGCAACCACATATCAGTAATCAATAGGAAACAAGTGAACAAATTTAACCTTGGAAATTCCATACTTTGCTAGGAACAAGGGCAAAACTGAGACACCAATTCCAAAAAGCCAGGTAAACAATGAATGGAGAAGAAGTTAAAAAGACAAATATGATAGATTTAAAAAATAGAAATGGTAGAATTCCATCATGATTATTTAAGAGAAAGAATTAGAATGAATCTAAGATTCCTGTCTTGTAAGACAAATGGACCATACTGCCTTTCTTCACAGAATTACAGGAATTTATTTATTGTTCATTCAACCCAGAGTAACAAAACTGGGCTGAATATGTTAATTAATTTAGTCCTTATAACAACCTTAGAATGCATCTTGTACTGTTATTACAGGTTGACTGATGAGGAAACTAAAGCTAAGTAATTTTCCTAGGTCATTCAATTATTTATTGACAAGGCCAGGATTCAAATTCCAACAATGTGACTTGGGGCCCATGGTATTATTTTGTGCTGCAGAGGATGGAGTAGTTATTTGAAGAAAGATAACAACTTTCATTTTGGACTTTTTGAAGCAAATGAAACAGAATAACTCTGTGTTACACTTTGCTATCATTATGGAGTAATATCAGAACATTGCTGCTGTGTAGAACAAAGTTGACCTTGACAAAAGATAAAATCCAGATACCACTAAGTTTCTGTTTGAGTCAGTAGGACATCTTGACTTCTGCTGAATGTGCTGAGAATGGTAATATTATTTCATTACCACTAAACTATAGCCCTTCATAAAGAAATTAGAAAGATAACTACTTCCCTAGAGAGAATAATGTCATATGGCTATTAAAAAATATATAATCTTAACATCAAATCTGAACATACTTATGAAAGTCTTGTCATACACACTAAGTATAAATACTATGGAGTAAATAGAACAATAAGTAAATTCCTATAAAAAGAAAATTATCTAATTATACATTACTTGGCTTTATAATAAAAAATAAAAGTCATTTTAAAAATGGTATTTGACTTTTTAAAACCTTAGGTAAATTCCTCCTAAGGGTTTAGTTACTGAACTACCACTCATAACAAGTAAGAAAATAGATATTAGTTCCAATTTAGGTATAAAATTTCTAGTATATAATTAGAGATCTGCAAACTTACATGAAGCCAAGAGAAGCCTCATTACCCACAGATAGTTGACAAAATGCTTTACCACCTGCATATTGCCTGTTAAATTTAGATCTAGATTGACAAAATATTTTTTCCTGTGGTGCTTAAAACTCAAAAGTCAAAACTTTTAAGACTCCCTTGCCCTAGTTTTGTTTTTTATTTTTCTTTAAGAAATCTTTCCTCATAGAAACCTTTAGAACTCTTGTGAAACTTTTTTTTTTTTTCATGATTCCTTTGCTGTTTGGAATTCTACTTCAGAGTTACAACTACGTGAAAGCGTTAGGATAACCACAAAAACAAAAACAAAAATGTGGAATCAAATTGAATCTGACCTTCTGGCAGTCAGAATGGAACAAAATCTCTCCTTTAAATCCCTCCAGTATTTGGTGAATCTTCTAATCCTACAGAGTTGACTCTTATTGATTATTTTTTGTGTTATAAAAGAAATATCATATCTGAAGGATTTTTTATAATAAAAGTTTAGAAATTCTCTGCTACTTTGTTGAGAAGAATTTTAATGTTGGATAAAGAGTCAATAAGTACCATCAAAAGTACTCTAATCATTGAGAGAAAAATATAAAGAGGAATCTTTCATTTCCTTTGAAATTGAAGTTGAAGCAATTTATGACTTTCTGTCATATATTTAGTTGTAGAATTTGAGTATATGTCATAAATAGACTGAGAGAAATCTCAAAAATTAAGAATATACTAGATTAATTACTCAAAGTTAAACTGATATGAACATATTAGAAAATATATATACGTATGTTATTTTTCTTATATATTAATTTGTTTTAGATTTACGTTTTCAAATGTGTTTGTAAAAACATTCAGTACAAATATGTTTTTTATGTGACTTGTCATCACTTCAGCATTTTCTTCACATGTAAACTCTGATTTTCTGGGTTTGAAGTCCCAGGTGCCATTCACTCTGGAAGTAAGAGGATTGTTTTGGGAGCTCTTAGGTCACTCTGCTGCATCTGGGTCACTGAGCTCAGATCCAGGAAGAACAGAATGTTGCTCTTCTCCCGGTGGACTTCTTTTTTAGTGCATATTGCTTTTAATATTCACTCTTTCCCTAGGGTCTAACTGGGTTACACTCAAAGTCCAGCTCAGCACAGTGGCCAGATTTCTGACACTCTTGAGGATATTGTGAACTATATTAAGGTTTGAAATATGGGTAAAGTTATGAGCCACATGTAGTTCAAATAAATAAATCCTAGAACTTCACTATTTTTAAAAGTCTTTCTATAGATTTGTCCTCCAAATAAACCATTAAAATATTTGGAGATAATTCAACTGACTTAATTATTAGAATGCTGCTTTTTTTCAGTCTTTCTTATAATTTGGACTCATGGCAAGGATTCCAAAGGCAGAACAACAGGAATCTGTAATGTATTCACTTAGAAGTTAGCAAAATATTGTTTAATAGAACTCAATGGGAAGATATAATGTCTTTATAAATTCCCTCCTAACACTGATATTTACACTCAGCCTAGGGATATTTCCAAAGTAATTAGTTACACCAAAAATGCAATTTGTTTTAGAATAACAAAAGTAGAAAGATCCTTGTTGTGATTGCACTTCATCAACAACAATGCAACATATTAAAATCCCAGATTCAGAACAGAAACAATATGAGTATTTTTTGATGAGTAATATGAGAAATTTGTTTTAGGAATTATGGTATGCAAAAATTCCATGAAGAACAATAAGAATGTGCATACTTTGGATTCCATTTAACAACCAAACGTGCCACATGTCATGACAATTATTGGAGAGAGAGTGAGAAATCAGAAAGCCCAACAGGCATATAGGACCATACCTAAATTGACATGGATAAATTCTGTTCTCTCAAGGGAAAATTGGGACTGAGTACCACATATTCTCACTCATAAGCAGACCCTGAACATTTTCATAATACTATAAGAAAGGGATTGGCAGTAGTGGAAATCTGCCAGGGGATAGGGAGGCACACAACATCAGTAAGGGCACTTGATCTCAAACCAGATGAAGTGGGGACCAAAGGGATGCCCAAACTTTACCTGTGCAAAGACCACTTGTATACCTAATCCTAAATTGTACCCTACATCTTTAAAATAAATAAATAAAAAATAAGAACAGAACAATGGAAAGTAAGAAAAACAAATTATTATAGTTCTTTTGTATAGATTAAATTTAACATAGAGGATTGGTTAAACAAGTGATTAAAAACTGAGTAGATAAGTGATTACCATGAAGAAAATTGAAAATTGGCAACAAAAATACATCACCATATCTAAGACAAAAGAGACAATAGGAGGGAGTGGTGCTACCAGAGCAAGAAAACAAGACTGTCCAATGGGAAGCCACTGCAGAAATAGGGACCATATAATAGGGAAGTTTCAGTCTATTTGGGCTACCAAAGTACCATAGACTGGGCAGCTTATATAAAACAGAAGTGTATTTCTCACAGTTCTAGAAGCCGGAAGTCCAAGATCAAAATGTCTGCAGATTCCATGCCCGGTGACCCATTTCCTGGCCTATCGATGGGAGATTATTTCTGTGTCTTCATGTGGTGAAAAGGGCAAGGCTGTTTTCTAGGGAAACTTTTATAAGAACCCTATGCCCATTCACCTACCAAAAGCCTCACTCTAATACTGCCACATTGGTGATTAGGTTTCAACATATGAATTTAGTGGGCGAGGGGATGAACAAAACATTTAGAAAATAGCAGGGGGTTTTCTGTAAGGAGTTAAAACTAATATAGATGCACAGACAGCACCAGAAATGGCACCATAGATAGAAAAGGAAGGGGAGAAACACCCTGACGTGTCCTCTATTCATATCTGTGAATGCCTACAATTTGCTGCATATATCCAGAAATCAATCTTCGTGAGACTCTATGATACAGAGCTAAGCAAGGAAATGCAAGAAATAGAACTGCAATAAAAGAGGCAAGTGACTAGCACAGGAATTAAGAGAAATGAAAGCTTTAAGAATTCCTAAATATCAGATAATTCAACCTCTTACCTACCCCCAAAGTATTCATAATCAGAAATTATGATGAAAAATGTCTTTATTATGATAAAACGTAATCCTGTATTTTTGGAGTCCGATCACATTTTTTTAAATGTTCACTTGTCATTTATCTGGTCATCATTCTTTTCCATAGCTCTATATTTGTAAAGTTCATTTGGTGACCTTAATGATCATTTTATTTGGCTATATATAGTGGCTAAACATACTCAAGCTCACTGCTAAATGGTTATATTCAAGAATGACCAAAAAGACATATTGATATGCCATGGCAGAAGCCTAGTCAACTTATAGTTCCATCCTATTTTAAGTATTTCTTAAGCACTCTCTCTATAGACTTTTATACTTCTTCTTAGTCTGAAGGAGAAAGGAGTATTTGCTTAAAGCTGTTATGAAAATAACTTCAAGTAATATAATCTAATCTATACATATTCTGCTGAAAATACCACCTTTAATTGTGCATAAATATTTTCAGAATTCCAACTATCTATTTCTGGAGTCACCTTGAAAAGATTTATTACCTCCTTTTCTGGGATACCAAATCTTAGTCTTATAAAACTAACATTATAACCTAAGCATGTATACATATTGTATACAGTAAATATTTACATATTATGCATTCATGTATAAATATTTTAACAACTTTTTCTTCTATTTGACATATATGTATATATAGGTGTACAATATGTATATAGAGCATATATACATCATGTATACCATATCATTACATATATAGTATGTGATAGGATACACATATGTATATATGTTTACATAAAGAGAAAAAGCTTGAGATTTATTTTTATTAATATATAATCGTTGTACATATTTTTTAGGTACATGTGCTATTTTGATATTTGTATAAAATGTGTAATAGTTAAATCAGGGTAATTAGAATATCTATCATCTTAAACATTTATTTGTGTGTGTGTGTCTCTGTGTGTGTCTGTGTGTGTGTGTGTGTGTGTGAAAAATATTTACAGTCTTCTAGTTATTTGAAATATACAATAAATTATTAATTATAGTCTCTCTACTATACTAATTAAATAATATAACTTATTTATTCTACCTAACTGTATTTTTGTAGCCATTAACCAACTTCTTTTTATTCCCCCCTGCCCCTTACCCTTCCCAGCCTCTAGTAACCACCATTCTACTCTCTAACTTCATGAGAACCACTTTTAGCTCCTACATATGAGTGAGAACATGCAATATTTGTCTATCTGTGTCTGGTTTATCTCACTTAACATAATGACCTTCAGTTTCTGCTATGTTGTTCCAAATAGCAGAATTTCATTATTTTTATGGCTGAATAATATTCTGAGTTGGAATCTCCATCAGCCAGGCTGGAGTGCAGTGGTACATTCACAGTCACCCCAGTGTCAGCCTGCTGGGCTCTAATATCACAATAATATTCACATTTTCTTTATCTTTCATATATTGTCAAAGTAATCCTGAATTAGAAGAAAGAAAGAAAGCAGGCATAAAAGCAAGCACATAAAAAAATGGAACAGAATAGAAAATTCAGAATTAAGTTCATATACTTGTGGCCGGTTCATTTTTGTCAAAGATGTCAAGGATACAGTAGAAAAGGGAAAGCTTCTTTAATAAATGGTGCTGGGAAAACTGTATATCCACAGGCAGAAAAATGAAACTAAATACTTTTCACCATACAAAAAAATCAAGTCAAAATGATTAAAACTTAAATGTAAGACCTGAAACTATGAAACTACTAGAAGAAAATATTGGGGAAACATTAGGGACATTGGTCTGGGCAAAGGATTTTTGAGCAAGACCTCAAAGCACAGGAAATTGGTATTATATCAACATCTTCACAGCAAACAAAACAACCAACAAAGTTAAATGACAACACATGGAATGAAAGCAAATATTTGTAAACTCTCAATCTGATAAGAGAATAATAACCAGAATATATGAGATGCCCAAACAATTCAATAGGGAAAAAAAAAAGCCTAACTGATAGTGGGCAAAAGACCTGAATATACATTTCTCAAAAGTAGACATGCAAGGGACCAACAAGAATATAGAAGAATGCTCGACATCATTAATCATCAGAGACATGCAAATCAAAACCAACATGAAATATCATCTTACCCCAGTTAAAATGACTTTTATTGCAAAGATGAAAATTAACAAAGGCCATTAAAAATGTACTGAAAGGAGAATGTTCACATAGGATTGATGGGAACTTCAAGTAGCATGGCAATTGCAGAAAATAGTATGGAAGTTTCTCCAAAAATTTAAAATAGAGATTTTTTTTTAATTTTAGATATTGGCTTATACAATTATGGGAGAACACTTTGACATTTACAGGGCAAGCTGGCAGGCTGGAAATTCTGAGTTGATATTGCAGTTTTGAGACTATAATTTAGAGACAGGATTTCTTATTCTTTTGGGGATATCAGCCTTTATTCATAAGATCTCCAACCAACTGAATGAGGCTCACCTACAATTACGGAGGTTAATTGGCTTTATCCAAAGCCTATTGATCAAAATGTTAACCACATCTAAAAAAGGACTTCATGGTAACATCTGAATGGACTCTTATTTTTTATCTTTTATTCTATTTATTTCAGTTGGGGTCTGATTCTGCCGCCCAGGCTGGAGTACAGTGGCAGGATCACGGCTCACCACATACTCGACATTCTGGGCTGAGGCGAGGTGATTCTTCTGCCTCAGCTTCCTGAGCAGTTGGGACTACTGGCAGGCATCACCATGCCAGGTTTATTTTATTTTATTTTATTTTATTTTATTTTATTTTATTTTATTTTATTTTATTTATATTTGTGTGTATGTGTGTAGAGATAAGATCATTTTGCTTAAGCTGGTCTCAAACTCCTTGGTCAAGTAGTCCTCTCACCCTGATCTCCCTAAATGCTGGGATTACAGGCATGAACCACTGTGCCTGGCTGGATTTACCTTTGAATTAACAACTGGATACCACAGCCAAACTTAGTTTAGCATAAACTTAATCATTACATTTCCTTTTATTACCAGTTTCTTCTTGGTTTCTGTTGTAATTTATTTAACATTTTAAGATAGACAATATTTTTTTATTTTTTGTATAAATAACTGCTTTATGACTTTTTACAAATCTACTTTATAAAAAAATCACAGTCATAATAAAAATGTTGCAAAGGAGAGTAATTTGTTAATCACTTTATAGTTTTTAATAATTAGATGCCATTTCCATTATATTAATAATCTTTTGTAACCTTATACTGTCTTCATCTAAGTTTAGGTATAAAATAATTATCATTCAACTTTTTATACTGCTTTAATTGTTTTTCCTTAGTACCATTCATAGTCCTCTTTCAAAATGAATGGCTGTTAAACGAAGAACTTCAAGGTTCTGAATTTTTTTCAGTCTTCCAACACTGGGAAGAATGGTCTACAGATTTGAGCTCCATTGGAAGATACATTTGTCCTTACTTTTTAATTAAAGAATTTTATACATATTTTAACATTTGAATGATAAAACCACACACTACTTTTAAAAGAAATAATAGTAACTTTCATTAGAATTAAACAGTCATAGATTTCCTTTCAAAAATCTGTACAAGAGAACTATGTTAATAGATCTTTTTCTGAAGATAATGTTTTTCTCTAAAAAACGTAAACAATTTCATAAGCATAGCCTCATTGATCTTCTCAGTGTTCCCTCAGATAATTGTATGTACATGATTTCCATTCTGCATATTGTAAACTAACTTGAAGAAACTAGGTATCAAGGTTTTTCACTTTTTCATGCCATAGTTATGACCTTCAAAATTTTTAAATATATTGTGGACACTGACTTTATTGCATTCTTCTATCATATTCTCCAAACTCCAAACAGAATGAAGTATTGTTTGATTAAAAAAAAAAATCTTCAAAGTCAGAAAGCCAGGCTCTCAGATATACCTTTCTGTTTATTTGTTTGTCTGTTTTATTTTAAAGTTGTAGAGTACAAGTCAGGATTGGGTACATAACCAGTTAAGGTTCAGGTGAAGTTTTGGGCCTCCCATTGGACCTCTCTTCACCTAGATTAGGATCAGGCACGCTTACTGAAGTTATGTGACCCCCCACCCCAGCAGTGTCCCTCTACTGTCAATCTCATTTTTTTAGTATTATAATAGGAGTTCAGGGTCCACTTCTGAGTGAGAACATGTGGTACTCAGTTCTTTGTTTTTGTGATAGATCACTGAGGATGATAGACTCTAAATTCCTCCAAATTCCTGCGAAGTTCATAATTGTGTCCTTCTTTTTGGCTGTGTAATATTCCACTGTGTACATGTACCACATTTTTTTAATCCAGTATAGTTTCAATGGGCAGCATGGTTGGTTCCATGTTTTTGCTATTGTGAGTAGTGCTGCAGTAAACATGTGTGTGCAGGTATAATTTTTGTAGAGTGATCTGAGTTTCTCTGGGTATATTCCCAGAAGGAGAATTGCTAGGTCATATGGAAGGTCAATGTCCAGTTCTTTTGGAAATCATCACACTGTTTTCCATAGCAGTTGAATTAGTTTGCACGCCCACCAAAGGTATAGAAGTACCACCTTTTCTCTCCATCCTCACCAGCATCTGTTATGTTTTGTTATATTATTGATGACTATTCTTACTGAAGTTATGTAGCATATCAATGTGGTTTTGATTTGCATTTCTCTAATGATTAGTGAAACTGAGAATTTTTCCATGTGTCAGTGGCCTGCTTGTATATTTTTTTAAAGAAGTGTCTATTCATGTCTTTTGTCCATTTTTTAAATGATGTTGCTTGTTTTTTTATTTTTATTTATTTATCTTTTCCTTTCAGCACGTTTGAGTTCCTTGTAGATCCTGGATATTAGGCTTTTATCAGATACACAGTTGGCAAATATTTTTCCCATTCTGTGGGCTGTCTCCTCACTCTCTTAATGATTTCTTTTGCTTTGCAGAAACTTTTCAGTTTGATGAGGTCCCACTTGTTTATCTTATCTTTTATGGCATGAGCATCTGGGGTTTTGATCAGGAAATTTATATAGGAACAAGCATATAAACCAATTGAACAGAATAGAGACTCCAGAAGCAAAACCTCAATTTCTCAATCAACTCATCTTCAACAAAGCCTCCACCAGCAATCACCGGGGAGAGGTGAACTTATTCAGTAAATGGTGCTGGGAAAATTGGCTGACCACATGCAGAAGAATGAGAAGTTCCCGTAAGTGTCTAAAAGCACAAAGCTGAGCACTGCCAGGGGAGGAAGGGGGCATATAACAACACAAAGGGTACCTGGTCCCAAACCAGGGGAAGTGAGGGCCGGTTGGAGGCCCAAACTTCACCTACATGCAGACTACTTGTGTAATTAATCCTTACTTGTATCCCACATCTCTATGATAAGATAAAATTTTTTAAAAAGACAAAAAAAAAAAAAAGAAAGAAATAGGACCCCGACCTATCACCATACACAAACATCAACTCCAAATGGATTGAACTATAAAAATCTTAGAAAATGCAGCAGATTCACTTATGGAAATTGGAGTAGACATAGCTTTTTCATTTGGGCAAATTATTACACCTTTCCATGTTTCTATTTGGAAAACATCTGCTTTCTCTGCAGCAAATGTTATTTCTGAGACTCAAATGGAAAAAGTGTGTGAATGTGTTGCATAAATTTCAACTTATATAAATTATGGTTGCTATATTATGCTTATACCCCCGCTTAATTCTTTAAAGCAAACTTAAAATCTTATCAATGTTGGCATCTTTCAAGCCATGGTATGGGCATATCAAATGTGTTCAATAATTTGCTGAATACATAAATGTTTCTATGTTCCCACTTACTGTTTCAAGTCCTAGTCCTGGTGTTGATGGGTTGCATTTTTGAATGTGATCATCAGGAAGACTTGACTTCAGTAAATGGCTGAAGGTTGTAAAGAGCAAGTACGACTAACTTGGAAAAATAAATCATCTAGGCAGAGTATGGGGCTATGCAAAAACCCTCATGTAGGGTGTATTAAGGATGTATATGATACATAAAGGGGGCACTGGACAGCTGCACTGTGAATAGAGACAGAGTAGCAGCAGATGAGATCAGAGATGCTAGGGGAGAGGAGATTAAGAAATGCCTTATTAGTAAGCTTCTGTAAACACTGGCTTTTTTACTCTTCAACTTGACAAGAATTAGCATGTTTTGTACAAAGAAAAACATGTCATTATTTGTTTTATTTTTTACAGTAAGAAATTTATTTTCAAGAATAACTTTTAAAACTTATTCTATATAATCTATCTGAGAGGAATTGCTATTAATTTTTTAATAATATTTTCTTATTCTTTTAATGGTTTTCTTTTCTTTTCTTTTTTAAACATTGTGCCTATAATGAGAAAAAACTATAAGGGAATAAAAGAAGAAGCAGAAAGACCAGCTAAGGAGTCAATGCAAGAGTCCAAGGAAACAAGATGCTTTACTCAACTAAGATGTTCTAGCAGTGGAGTTGATGATTAGTTAGATTTTAGGTGCATTTTAAAGGTAGAGCTAATAAAACCTGTGATTGGGATTATAGTGAAACTGTATACAAATTTGGCAAAAGTTGACAACTTCATAAAATTCAGTCTTCCAATACAAAAGCACAGAATATTTATTTATTTAGACCTTTCTAATTGTTCTATTATCTTTTATAGATTCCAGGATAGAATTTTGGAATATATTTTCCTATATTTTTCTTTAGGCATGTAAATATTTTGTTGCTGTTATGAGATCATTTTTATTACACTATTTTTAATCTACCTTAAATTTTTCTGGGTATATATGTACACATATATAATCTTTTCATAATATATCAAAATATATTAAGGTCTACAGTAATTATTAATGGAATATAATAACCATAAACAAAGAAAATAGAGGATAAACATAAATTTTAAATACTTGGGAAAATGAAAACAATGGAAGAAAGAAGCTATAAAGAAACAAAAAACAGTTGGTTCTGGTCAAGATGGCGATGACATAGGTGGAACTGTGAGATTCTTCGAATGTGAGTTCCCCAAAGACTCTTGCTTCCCTTCCCCCACCCACTCATCCACAGCCAGACGCATTGGTCTGACTCAGAGACCCTCGGTCCCACGCAGGGCCAGCTATTGCGTCCCTGGTTGCTCCCTCGTGTGTAGGAAATCTCGGGTCTCAGCTCCCTCCCTGGTTACAACATACCCAGACCGAGCCCCGATCACCTGGGGAGGCTCTGGGCACCCGCCCCTCAGAGAGGCTGATTCCATTTCTGACTGAAATATGCTGGGAACAATCCAGGGCCACGTTTGCCGCTCAACGCCGGCACTTCGGAGCTCCGGAGCTTTGGAGCTCTGAATTCCAGAGCTCTAACCCCGGATAGAGCGCCAGCGGTGCAGCTGATCCCTGGGGCCTCGGACCCAAAGAGCGGAGAAAAAGGATACGCAAAAGTGAAACTATCACTTTGGCCATTCTCCAGGCAGAGACTTGCGTTGCCCTGCCCACCTACAAGCAGGCTCCACCTTGGTTTCCAAGGAAACATCACCAAACAGAAGACAAAGCCACTCCCCTGGGAACTAAGCAGCAGCAGTCTCAGGTTACAGCTCAGAAGAAGAAACCCAAGCTTCAGTAAATGGAGCTCTCCGCATTGAAAATAAGGTGAGAGGCCAAAGAGCAGAGATGAACAGATTTTAGACACTCAGGAAAGACCCCAGACCTAGTCTGGTTTTTTACTTTGACTTTTGATTTTATCACTTTGACTGTTTGTTTTGCTCACTTCTGTTTACTTATTGACTTATACTATCTGTTTGTGTTAGGCAAAACGCATCAAAAGACATGATTTTTTTTGGTCTGCCTTTGTATAGCTACAAGTACTCTTTAGGGAATTGTCTTTACCCACTTCTCTCTGGCCTTGTGTCTCTTTTTCACCTCTTAGTTAGTATGTATGGCTGTCCTTCCTCTCACTCTTCTCTCTTTCTAACTTCCTTATGAGAGTCCTCTGGCTTTTGTTCACTTTTGAGGTTGTGTGGGCTGGGGCTGTACTTTTTGCAGTTTTGAGATTTAATTGAGAGGAAAGCTGTGCTTCAGAATCTATATGCCAATCACAGTATCCACCTGTCAGTGTATGAGCCCACTGGAACCTATTTCCCACCGTCTTACAATCTTTCTGTGCAGCAGAATGTAGGTTTGGTACCTGGGACAAAAGGAGGGACAAAAGAACAAAGTAATGGAAGAAGGGGGGGTCAAAAGGAAGTTAGAAAGAGAGAAGAGTGAGAGGAAGGACAGCCATACATACTAACTAAGAGGTGAAAAAGAGATACAAGGCCGGAGAGAAGTGAGTAAAGACAATTCCCTAAAGCGTACTTGTAGCTATACAAAGGCAGACCAAAAAAAAAACATGTCTTTTTATGCATTTTGCCTAACACAAACAGATATTGTAAGTCAATAAGCTAAGAGAAATGACCAAAACAAACAAAGTGATAAAATCAAAAGTCAAAGTAAAAAACCAGACTAGCTCTTGGGTCTTTCCTGAGTGTCTAAAATCTGTTCATCTCTGCTCTTTAGCCTCTCCCCTTATTTTCAATGCAGAGAGCTCCATTTACTGAGGCTTGGGTTTCTTCTTCTGAGCTGTAATCTGAGACGGCTGTTGCTTAGTTCCCAGGGTTGTGGCTTTGTCTTCTGTTTAGTGACATTTCCTTGGGAACCGAGGTGGAGCCTGTTTGTAGGTGGGCAGGGCAACGCAAGTCTCTGCCTGGAGAATGGCCGAAGTGCTAGTTTCACTTTCGTGGATCCTTTTTCTCTGCTCTTTGAGTCCGATGCCCGGGGATCAGCCGCACAGCTGACGCTCTATCCGGGGACAGAGCTCTGGAATTCAGAACTCCAAAGCTCCCAAACTCCAGCAAAAGTGGCCCTGGGCTGTTCTCAGCATATTTCAGTCAGAAATTGAATCAGCTTCTCTGAGGGGTGGGTGGCCAGAGCCTCCCCAGGTGATCGGGGGTTCGGTCTGGGTATGTTGTAACCAGGGAGGGAGCTGAGACCCGAGATTTCCTACCAGCGGGGGAGCAACCAGGGACGCAATAGCCGGCCCTGCGTGGGACCGAGGGTCCCTTGGTCTCAGACTGATGCATCTGGCTGTGGATGAATGGGTGGGGGAAGGGAAGCAAGAGTCTTTTTGGGGAACTCACATTCAGAGAATCTCACAGTTCTGCCTGTGTCGTCGCCATCTTGACCCCAGCCCCCAGCACATATTCTTTTTTTTTTTTTTCCAGAAAATATTTTTATTTTTAAAATTTTGAGTCAGATTCTCACTGTCACCCAGGCTGGAGTGCAGTGGCATGCTCACAGCTACTGCAGCCCCACCCTGCTGGGCTCAGGCGATCCTTCTGCCTCAGCCTTCCAAGCAGCTGAAAGTACAGGCATGTGCCAACATCCCTGGTTAATTTTTTTGATTTTTTTTTTATTATGGTATTATGAGGTACAGTTAGAGGTTAGGCATACAGAAATGCTTTGTTCAGGCACCCTTGATGGTAAGAGGTGTCTTAATGATGAGATTTGTAGCTGAGTCCACAGTTAAGGCCACTTCTAAATATTTTAGTTTATGTTTTGAATATACTCAGGTGACACATTTGTTTCCAGGATAAGATATATATATTTGACTCTTCTTATAACTTTTTTTTAATCAAATACTACTAATTTTTGCAAAAATGAATCTAAAATCTATACTACCTCTTTATGTCTAATAAATACCATGGATCAACATTAATACTGTGATATTTTTCCAATTTAAATTAAACTGTAGCAATTATTTTATAAGCTATCTCACTTCAGGAAATTCTAATTTTAAAAAGCCACATTTATATCTTACAACTTTTAGATTACCATGGCCTATTATAGCTCCGTTACTGGCATATTTTTATCTTATGGTATTAAAAAAAAGCATCACATACACACACAAAAAAAATCCAGATTCTTACATGTGCTACTGGCCTTTGTGTATTTTATCTGAAAGGCAGGGCAAAATACAAATTGACAGCTTAAATGAGACACTTGAGAAAGCAACAGGGACTATCCACAAATAATAAGAGGACAAATTCTGTCAAGGAAATACATTTGCTATCCTGTGTTTTTTAAAAATCAGTCAAAAAAAAAAAAGTCTGTTAGATTGTGGAGAAATTTAAGTGACCTGTCAAATACAAAGTATCAGAGCTTCTGTCAGAGGCACATTAGTGAATAGTGGCTTTATGAAATCTGTGTATGAAAGGAAACTGCCACTGCAACTTGTACCTTTTGCACTGGAAGGTAACAACATTTTGAAAGTACTTCAAATGCCCAGTGAAACATTTATATCAGTGAGAAATGTTGAATGCTTTGATAACTCCTTTTTGTTATTTCTGTGGGACTTTAGTGAATTATTCATTACTTTTTAATATTTTGCTTATTGGATTACTTCAAATAAGCTTTTATCTTTAAATTGCATATATAAAACTCATGTCCACTCATATTCCCTGAATATATACAATTGGGATAACTTTTTTTTTCCTCAAAGTTTTTGTTTGTTTCCACAAATTTTGCCTTTGTCAAATCTATAAAGCTTTATTGTTTTAAAAAATTCCTGAGCATTTTAAGTACAAGAGAACAATGTCATTTTAGGTCTAAAATTCCAATTGCCATCAGATTTGCCATTTTCCATTTTCTCCTCTTTTTGGATAGTCATGTATGCAATATCTCAGTGGGCTTTGTTTAGAATGTAGTTCACTATCAGACATCTTTTCAATATTATTTTGCTTTTTAGTCAGATTTTGTTAATAATAGTAATCCAGTTTTCATCAAAACACTGCTTTGAGCAAATTTGCAATTGGCAGATAATTGAACTATAATTGTTTGCGTCTGCACAAATCATGAGTAGCCCAAATGTTCAGGCCTCATCAATCTTCAAATAAATATAGTCATGTTTCCATATTACAAAAGCTTGTGTTTCCCTTTCATGATGGCTGCCTCACAAACTTCTAAGCATGAAAGAATACTTCTAGTTATCACTGAGCATCCACCAAGGAGCATGTCCTTCCTTCTTAAAATGTAGTGTCCACTGTAGTTTCATCATAGAGTTTTATTTTGTTGTTATTGCACCTCCCCCTACCCAGTGTCCTTTCAATCACCCAATGGTGTGGCTTATTTTTACCTGACAGTAGTGTTTCTAAAGAGATGAATAAAGTCCTCAAGAGATATTCCTCATGATACACCTAAAGGTCTCAACCTCTGTGCAGTGCCAGATTCTGAGAAGAAACAAAAAGAATGGGTATCTTCTCAGTTCTGAGCTCAAATTGTTTATCCATGCCTCAAACCAGCAACACTGAGGCCAAAGTTTCAAGGAGTTTCTCATGAAAGTAGTTTTTCTGCCTCATCCTTCAGCTGTTCATACTTTGAATGTAACTCTCAGAAGTAAAAATTAATGATGAAAACTACCTCACTACAAAAAAAGGGGGAGGATCCTCTTGCTTCCTCACTCCACTTCACAAACAAATGAAGAAAACTTTCTCAGGCATATAACTACAGTACATTCACACCTGCCAATATATCTTACCTTCTAGAATACATATGAACTTGTTTTTTTATTTATTTTTTTTTAATTTGCTCTTTAAAAATGTTAATTATGCAGGTTCCCTTATTTATTAGCCCCCCCCCCCCC
>CAUYQG010069598.1:0-20041 GCA_963574415.1 Tarsius wallacei
GGTAAATTAAAGATTATTTGTTCCAGTCGGGCTCGGTAGCTCAGCCTGTAATCCCGCACCTTGGGAGGCTGAGGTGAGTGGATTGCCTGAGGCCACGGGTTCGAGACCCACCTGGGCAGGCGAAACCTCATCTCTACAATAAGTCAAAAAAAAAATTAGCCGGGCGTGGTAGCGCGCGCCTGTAGTTCCGGCTACTCGGAAGGCTGAGGCGGAAGAATCGCTGGAGCCCAGCAGGTCTAGGCTGCGGTGGCCGGGAGCGGCCACCGCACTCCAGTCTGGGCGACGGAGTGAGACGCCAACTCAAAAAAAAAAAAGAAAAGAAAAAGAAAAAAGGAAATTGCACAGCTCCCATTACTAAAAGAAAGAATTTTGAATAATTTTATGTTAATTATTGTATTTTTTTATATTTACAATCAGATTTCTCACAAAGGTCTTTATATAAAGTTTATAAATAACCACAGAAGTTTGAAAAATATATATTACTGACATTTGTAATTTTAATTAATCCTGAAGACATTTTAAAATGAGCATATCAACCCAGTATGAAAACCAAAGCAGCCTGTGCTCGGTGGCTCAGCCTGAAATCCCAGCACTTTGGGAGGCTGAAACGAGTGGATTGCATGAACCTGCGGGTTCGAGAACAGCCCAGGCAACTTGGTGAGACCTTGTCTCTACAATAATTAAAAAATTAGCCAGGCATGGTAGTATGCCCCTGTAGTTCCGGTTACTTGGAGCGCTGAGTTGGAAGGCTGCTGGAGCCCAGCAGGTCGACGCTGAGGTGGCCGTATGTGTGCCACTGCACTCCAGCCTGGGCAACAGAGTGAGACTGCAACTCAAAAAAAAAAAAAAAAGGAAAAAGGAAACCAGAAGAAAAATTTTGTGATGTTTTGTGTATTTAACTTTGTAAGATTATGCTTAATATTGGGTAAGTATACTGTTTCATAGAATCTAAGTGGGAAAATTTAATGAATCTAAAACAAAAATTTAAACACAAATGAACATAGAGAACATAAAGGTAACAATATATAAGATGGTTAGACCTACAAACCACACTGTGTGAGTGACAGACACCAAGTAGTTACGGAGAGCACCAGGTCATACAGAAAGGGTAGCAGCAACTTGTTTCTGGACCATTTGTGCTAACATGACCTGGTCAGTCCTTAGAAAAAGCTTGGACAAATAAATAAATCACAAAAAAATATGCCCACCAAAATAATAGATGTAGTAACAATAATCTTACTTGACTGTTTTAACACATATTATTTTTTATTTTGGAGAAAAACCATGCAGTGACAAAGAAATTAACATTATTACTATTTTACAGTCCAGGAAATTAAGTAAACTCAAGCAACTTCAGCAAAATCAGGCCAGGAATTGAAATAAAAGTTGCCAGACTCTCCTAATCATAAACAGTTTGTTATAATACAATGCTCCCTGATTTAGATTCAGACTTTTACAAACATCTATTGGTTCAATATATGCAAAAACAAAAAAAGGCACGGAAATCAAGAACCGCCATCACTGTTTAAACTTCAACCCACATTGAAGCTATAATGTCAATAAAGAGACATATGTCCCTTTAACAAGTTATAGCACATTGGTACAGAAAATTTACACAATTGGAGAGAATGAGATATAAAAAGATATCAAAGAACATATAGCTATCAAATGATTTTAAGTATTATAGGCAGAAACAAATTATGTAATTATATATTGTATTGATTATATTTTTATTATATTTTATACATTTTTATTATATTTTATTTTATTACATATAGATGTACACATACATACACAACATAAAAATAAAAATTTGAGTGACATCATAGAAGAACTTCAAATGGTGTGTCACATCTTTATAATTAATGCCTCGAGTCAGCTACAGCAGAGAGAGACCTACCTGATACACAGCAATAAGAAACTGTAATCTTATTTCGAAAGAAAGAATAAAATGAGAAAAAGAGAGATGTTTCTCTCTCTCTCTCTCTCTCTCTCTCTCAGCCTAAAAATCTTTATAATATCACAGTAATAATCAGAATACTTCTTTTAATAAGTGTTGTCCCTGCTATGAGTGTGTATGAGTGTGTGTGTGTGCGTCTGCTTTGCAAAAAATCTCTGTTTTTCCACAAGATTAACAATCCTTAAAAAACTCTTATCTCTATACTCCTAAAGATAGGCAGAATAGAAATTAAATCTTTGTCAAAAAATTGTTTTCTGAACTTATTAATGGAAGCACTGTTGTAAAGCGGTTAATTGTTAGCTCTTAACATAAACTTCAGTATTGTAGGTATACTTCATAGTTGCTGGTAGTCCGAGTAAGTCTGTTAATTTTCTGAAGCTTAGAGATGGGTTCAGAGATATTCTGAAGAAAAAGTGAAATAAGCACATCAAGCACTTAGCATAGTGAACGACCACAGCACTTAATAAGTGTCAGATTATGTGAAGGATGCTATGAAGACTCCCCAAATCTCTTCCAATATGAGGTTATTCATTCCCCCAATTGCTGGCTGACATAGTTCAATGGCCAGCCTTTTCTGAGGTTGTCCTCAGTTGAAAAGAGCTGCTCACCCAGGTCATGCTCTTTTTTTGAGAGTAGTTGAGTGTTATGACCTTGTCACAGGAATGTAAAGTCCTGGTATCTTGGACCACAAGAGAGCACTCTAAAGAGCTAGTCTAGCTCAAGAATTTTATGTAGAGTTAGTTGAAACTATGCTGTAGCATGTCTTTTTCTGCAGAATCCTGTCTTCTGCCTTTCCCCAACAGGTCTTGATCACAAGAGTATGCCCCAAGTAACTTCCTCTGCAATAATCTGTATCTTAGAGCTTGCTTCCTCAGGAACTCAGTCTCCAACCCATATGATAACTTCGACTTTCTGAGTTTTAAAACTGTGTTTTGTTGCAATAATTAAAATTATTTAAAAATAATTTTAAAAACTATACACTTAATTTTTGTATCAAATACATCTTTAAGACATGAAATACTAAATTCATTTTTAAATCTGATAGTCTCATTTTACCATTTGAACCTTTTGGAATGTGTAATATGTTATACACTTATGCCTCCAGGAGGTCCATGAAGTAAGATTACTAGTACAAACTAGCCCAAAGTCTCCTTTTTAGGCTGAATTGGGAAAATCAATTAGATATTTACTGCCTTCATAATATTTTTACAATATTCATTGGAAATTTAATAGTCCAGATGCATCATATTCTTCAACTTTCCATTCATATATCCCTATAACACTGTTTTTAAAAAATATTTTAAAATTAATATTCCTCTTATACCACATTTGTCCATGCTATTTTCTGACTTTTTAATTAAAAGTAGATTTCTTCTGGTTTCAGTGTAAACATACACATGTACAAAGGTTATCCAAATACAAATTTTTCTGAAAAAAATGTAATAAATTAGAATAATTTATTCTAGGATGCAGGACAAATGTATTCAAATTTTCATGGACCCTCTCCAAAAAGGAACTTAATTAAAATCATTAGTTCAACCTATCAAATGAACTCTGTTTATCTTAAAACTTGACTAAATTGCAAAAATTTTAAATTACCTTTTTGAAAAAGCTTTTGTAGAAACATAAATTTTTGTATCCTTTTTTAAAGTTGTCTCTGAGCTGGGTTCGGTGGCTCAGCCTGTAATCCCGCGCTTTGGGAGGCTGAGGTGAGCGGATTGCCTGAGCCCGCGGGTTCGAGACCCACCTGGGCAACTTGGTGAGACCTCATCTCTACAGTAAATCAAAAAATTATCCGGGTGTGATAGCGTGCACCTGTAGTTCTGGCTACTTGGAAGGTTGAGGCGGAAGGATCGCTGGAGCCAGCACGTCGAGGCTGTACTCCAGTCTGAGTGACAGAGTGAGACTCCAACTCAAAAAAAAAAAAGTTGTCTTTAAATTGTTAGTATTCACAGAAAATTTTTAAAAATCTTTTCTTCTCAACCTGCAAAAAAAATAGGTGCCAACCCACAGTCCAGTTTCAGAATTGAACAAAGTCAGAGGATCCACATAAGAAGAATAGGAGATTGAGCAAACAGAAGTAAAAGTTATCTCCCCCCATACACACCCCAATCCTCAACAATGGAATAAAAGAGGAGGTGGGGGGGGGAGGAAAATCTACACAAATGAAGAAAAACCAAAAGAATATTGGTCTCGTACAGACCCCTGGGAGTCAGACACTGTGAATACAGACTTCAGAATGCAAACAATGAAGAGCCCCCAGAGTGACAGGTCTCAAACCCCAAGCCCAGATATCAAGACATTAATAGAGAGAATAAATAGAATTGAGGAGAGACAAGAGGAAAGAAAGAAGGAGTTGATAACTGAGACAGCAGCAGTAAAGAATACAGTGAATGAAATAAATACAAATTGATGAGCATGGACACAGAATTAACCAAGTAGAATCTCAGAAATAGAGGACCAAAATGTGGAACTAAGCCAAACTGTCAAAAACATAGAAAAGATGCTTAAAAAGACAGAAAAAATCTTCAAGAGATGAGCAATTATCTCAAGAGGCTGAACCTAAGAGTAATTGGACTTCCTGAGGCAGAAAGAGAGACAGACACTACCCTGGAACAAACATTCCATGAAATTATCCAAGAAAACTTCCCTCATCTCATTAGTGATGCAACCTTTCAAACATAAGAGATTCAGAGATCCCCTCTGAGACAACAAATGAGAATACCAACTCCTAGACAGAGTAATTCACCTACACAAAATAAGTGAAAAGAAAAAAATCCTAAAGACAGCAAGAGAAAAAGGTCAGACTTCCTAGAGGGAAAGACCAATTAGAATAGCAGCAGATTTATCTACAGAAACCCTGCAGGCTAGGAGAGCCTGGAGCCCTATCTTCCAAGTTCTCAAAGATAAACAATTTCAACCAAAAATTACCTACTCAGCTAAGCTAAGTTTCATCAGTGATGGAGAATTTAAATCTTTCTCAGACATTCAATTCCTAAGAGTTTATGCTGCCTTCAGACTAGCTCTATAAGAAACATTTAAGAAAGTACTAAACACAGAAGAAAGGAAAAAAGAATGATAACACCCTTCACAAGAATGCAGGAAAAAGATTGAAAACACACATGAACCAACTCAAAAATTGAAAGAAAGACAACAAGCAGCAACAACAACAAGCTCAATGACAACCTCATGGCAGGGATAAACTCTTACGTTTCAATAATTAACCTGAATGTAAATGGATTAAATGCACAGCTGAAAAGACATAGAATGGCAAAATGGATAAAATATCATGAGGCAACAATATATTGTCTCCAATAGACTCATTATATCAGAAAAAACACTCACATACTCAAAGTAAGAGGATGGGAAACAGAATTTTGGTGAATGGAACACAAAAAAAGGAGGAGTTGCAATCTTAATATCAGACAAAATACCCTTTAAGCTATCAAAAATTTAAAAAGATATGGAAGGTCACTACATAATGATAACAGGTTCAATCCACCAACAATAGATATCCATCCTAAACATATATGCACCCACCAACTCTTATCAAGCAGCTTCTAGGTAAAATTAAAAAAGACATTGACTCTAGCAATATCATAGCTGGGGACTTAAGTACCTCACTTACAACCTTAGATCATCAAGACAAAAAATCAATAAGGAAATCCAGAACCTCAACATGATACTTAACCAAATGGACTTAATTGTTACCTACAGAGCATTCCATCCAACAACCATGGAATATACCTTCTACTCATCACCGTGTGGAACATACTCTAAGATCAACCACATCCTCAGCCATAAATCAAACATAAACATATTTCATACGATTGAAATTCTGCCATGCACCCTCTCAGACCACAGTAGAATAAAAATAAATATCGGCATCAACAAAGTTCCCCCCAAACCCACAAAGACATGGGCACTTAACAGCATGATGCCAAGCAACTCCTTGGCCAACATGGAAATTAAAACAGAAATTAAAAGATACCTGGAAACAAATGAAAATTAAGAAACATCTTACCAAAACCTCTGGGAGGCCATGAAAGTAATACTAAGAGGGAAATTCATATCTCTACAAACACACATGAAGAAAATGGGAAGATCACAAGTTAGCAGCCTAACAATTCACCTAAGGGAGCTGGAAAAGCAAGATCACTAAAGCCCTAACTTCAGCAGAAGAATCCAAATCACCAACATAAAAGCCCAAATTTGGGACATAAAAGATAAAAATATAATACAAAAAATAAATGAAACAAAAAGCTAGTTCTTTGACAGGATAAACAAGATTGATGTTCCCCTAGCTAGACTGCCCAAGAAAAAGAGAAAAAGCCCAAATAAACAGAACCAGAAATGCAAATAACTGACCCAAAAGAAATACAAAAGATTACCAGAGACTACTATGAATACTTATATGGAAACAAACCCGAAAACCTAAAGGAAGTGGCAGACTCTGACATTACACAACTTCCCTAAGTTGAAACAAGAAGAAATCAAGACCTTAAATACACCAATAACAATCCAGGAAATTGACCATGTCTGAAGAAAACTATCCAAAAAAAAAAAAAAAAAAAATCCAGCAGAATTCTACAAAACATACAATGAGAAACTGAAACCCATCCTACTGAAAGTATTCCAGGCAATCAAGAAAGATGAAACTCTCCTCAAATCATTTTACAAAACTAACATCACATTGATACCCAAACCAGGTAAAGATCCAACAAAGAAAGAGAACTACAGGCCAATATCCTTGATGAATTTAGATGCAATAATTCTCAGCAAGATCATTGCAAATCAGATGCAACAACACATCTCAAAAATCATCCACCACAACCAAGTAGGCTTCATCCCCAGGATGCAGGACTGGTTCAATATTCATAAGACTGTAAACATAATTAAATACATCAACAGATGTAAAAACAGAAATCACATGATTATATCATTACATACAGAAAAAGCTTTTGACAAAATTCAGCATCCCTTCTTCATAAAAACCCTTGAATATCTAGGCATAGATGGAACATACCTCAAAATAGTAAGAGCTATCTATGAGGAACCCACAGCTAGCATACTGCTAAACAGACAGAAATTGGAACTATTTCCCCTGAAAACCAGAACAAGACAAGGATACCCACTCTCACCTCTCCTTTTCAACAAAGTTTTGGAAGTCCTAGCTATCAGCTAAGAGAGGAGATCAGGGATATCCAAATAGGAAAAGAGAAGGTCAAGTTATTCCTCTTTGCAGACGACATGATTCTATACCTCAAAAACCCAAGAAAATCTGTCAAAAAAAACTCCTTGCACTGATAAAGGACTTTGGCAAAGTCTCAGGCTATGAAATAAACGTGCAAAAGACAGTAGCAACAATAAACAATCAGAAACCCAAATAAAAAGCACAATCCCATTTACAATAGCCAGAAAAAAAAATCAAATACCTTGGCTTCTTCCTAACCAGAGATGTGAATGAAAGACCTTTACAATGAAAACTACAAAACACTGCTCAAAGAAATCAAAGATGACACAAACAAACGGAAATATATTCTATGCTCATGGACCGGAAGAATCAACATTGTTTAGATGTCCACCCTATCCAAGGCAATCTATAGATTTAATGCAATACCAATTAAATTACCATCCACCTTCTTCTCAAAACTGAAAATGACAATACAGGAATTCATGTGGAAACATAAAAGACCACAAATGGCCAAAACAATCCTCAGCAAAAAAACAAAACAAAAAGCAAACAAACAAACAAAGCAGACTTCAAACTATTATAAAGCTACAATAATCAAGACAGCCTAGTATTGGTATAAGAACAGGCATATAGTCCAATGGAATAGGATAGAGATTCTAGAAGCAAAGCCTTACTTTTTCAACCAACTCATCTTCGACAAAACCTTCACCATCAATGACTGGGGAGAGGAGAATCTATTCAGTAAACGGTTCTGGGAAAACTGGCTGACCACATGCAGAAGATTAAAACAAGATCCCTATCTATCACCATACACAAAAGTAAACTCTAAATGAATCAAAGACCTTAATATAAAATCTCAAACTATAAGAACCTTAGAAAATGCAGGAGACATCCTTATGGAAATTGGAACTAGCAACCAATTCCTGATCAAAACCCCAAGTGCCCATGCCATAAGAGATAAGATAGACAAGTGGGACCTTATCAAACTGACAAACTGCTGCAAAGTCAAAGAAACCATCAAGAAAGACAGACAGTCCACAGACTAGGAAAAAATATTTGCCAACTGTATGTCTGACAAAGGGCTAACATCTAAGATCTACAAGGAATATAAACATGCCAAAATGAAAAAAATAATCATCCCCATTACAAAGTGGGCAAAAGATATGAATAGACCATTCTCAAAAGAAGACATATGAACAACCAACAGATACATGAAAAAATGCTCAGCCTCCCTAGTCATCAAAGTAATGCAAATAAAAACTACACTGAGATACCACCTAACTCTATCAGGATGGCTATCATCAGTAACTCAAAGAACAACAGATGCTGAAGAGGATGTGGCAAAAAGGGAACACTTCTACACTGGTGATGGGAGTGTAAACTAGTACATTCTCTATGGAAAACAGTGTGACGATTCCTAATAGATCTAAAAATTGACCTTCCATATGACCTCACAATCCTCCTACTGGGAATATACCCAGAAGAACTCAAATCACTCTATAAAAAAGATACCTGCACATGTATGTTTATTGCAGCATTGTTCATAGTATCAAGAACATGGAACCAACTGTGCTGCCTATCAAAAGAGGAACGGATAAAAAAAGTGGAACATATACACAATGGAATATTGCACAGCCATAAAGAAGAACAAAATCATAAACTTCACAGCAACCTGGATGGACTTAGAGTTTATAATACTGAGTGATCTTCCACAGAAACAAAGAACTGAGTATCACATGTTCTCACTCATAAGCAGACCTTGAACAACTATCATAACACTATAAGGAAAGGATTGGCAGTAATGGGAAACTGCCAGGAGGGGCGCAGTGTAGCAGGATTGGCAATAGCGGGAGTCTGCCTGGGAAATGGGGGGGGGCACACCTCTTTAACAAGGGTAGCTGCATAATGAACATTTGTATGCCTAACCCTGAATTGTACCCCACATCTTTAAAATAAAAAATAAAAGTTAATAAAATATTTTTGAATGTTCAATGACTATTTGTGGACACTCTCATATTTACTATAAGTAATTCAATGATTTTTTCTAGTAAAAATTAATGCTGATATAATAATATGCTGCTAAAAAAATCTTTTGACACATTAAATTTTGCAGATTTAATTTGACCTAAAAATGATTCATGAGTTGATGACCATCCCGAAAGAGTTGTTCAAAGAGCATCACCAAGCAACATAGCAGGCAGCATTTGTAGGTGGAATAAGAAAATAACATAGAAACAGAGATGTTAGTAAAAGTTCGGAATTTGCTTTATTTGTGTATGACATGATGAGACATTTGCTATGTGTGAACATGGTCTGATCAGTTGTCAGCCTGTGATTGGCTGAAGACCAACTGGTTAACTCTCAGTTACTTGTTACAAGAAAACACTCAAGTTTAGTTGTGGATTGTTTTTATACTGTTAGCCAGCAGTTTGCTACCTAAGGACTCAAGATAAAAAGGCAGATTTAGGCCAAATTTAATTTAATTTGACAATGCTAATTTTCTTATTAACACATTTTTTTAAAGAGCATTGGGTTATAGCATATCTCTTAGAATATCTCTAATAGAAGTGATTTTTGCTTATCTCAATAATATTTAATTAATTATTTATAATATTTGTTCTTAAGTTTCTATGTGTACTCTGCAGAAAACATAATTTTATGTTGATGATTATTCAAATCAGTTTGAGAAGAATAATTAATTAATTAATTAAACAATTAAACTAAAGTATTTTTAATTTTATTCAAATTTTCAGGTGCTAATTTCTAATATATCAAGACTTTTTAATATACATTAATATCGTATTGTGTGCTATCTCACCTTATTAGATCTAGTAGATTTTTTGTAGAATCATTTTTTCTACATTGAAAAGATGTTACCTTATAATAATGATAATTTATTAGTTTTATTTTTTCAGTCCATAAGTCTTTTATGTATTTCTTGCTTAACTCTTGTCTAGAACATCTAAGATTATGTTGAATACAAATAAGAGTAGATATATTTGCATTTTTTTGGAGAAAAATAATTTTATCATATGCTTTATTTAGATCTATTGATTTTTTAAAATTTGGTTCTATTGTGATACTCATGAGTTCTTACACAGCAAAGTATATTAAATTATTTAGGAATGTTAAACCCACTTTCAGAATAAATCCCACTTGTTCATAATGTATTAGCCTTTTTATATACACCAGTTCTGATTTTCCAATATTTTCTTAATAATTTTTATTAAGGAAAAATCAAGAAAAAATCAACAAAGGATATTGGTTACTTTTTTTTTTAATGCCCTTTTCTGGATTCTATATTGCTATATAATGCTGGTCTCTAAAAATGAATTGAAAATGTTTCCTCTTATTTCACATTTTTAAAGAACCTGTGTAGAATTGGCAGTAGTTTTCTCTTTAAATAATGAATATTATCTGCTGTATTTGCTGTTGCTGTTGAGGAAGTACACAAGCTGATTGGAAAATTTATGTGAAAGAGCCAAGAGCAAAGCATTCCTGAAACAGATAAACAAGGTAAGGAAAATTATACTCATCTAATAATATAGTTATTAAGACATCATATATCAGCATGGAAGTTTAAATATTGACAAATACTACATAATATAAAACCAAGACACAAAGCCATGCATGTGTAAATTTCTAAATCATGACAGCAAACATGGCAAATTAGGGGAAAATAATAAAATTTTAAACTAAAAGCAAAAATTATAAAACTTTCAGAAAACAATATAGATGTCAAAAACTAGACAATATATGATGATTTAATAAGGAATCAAGGACATTTCAAAAAGGGACAAAATTTGAACTAAATTCAAAGAAAATAAAAGGCATACTTTCAATGGGTGGCAATGTTGAAATAACTAGTAAGTCGTGTGACACTAACACTTGCAAAGAAAATAAAATGAAGAATGTCCTCAATCTCCAAATTTCAGCTACTTTGAATTCCATCAACAAATACTTTATTATCCCACAATGGCCATTTTCTGAGATATTTTGCCACTTAATTACCTTTATAATCAGGAGGAAAATTTTTCACAGTTACCTAGAATCTTTTTGGTGCTAACCAAGTACAAAAATTTACCATCTTTCCTCAATACAAATATGAGTGGTACCATTATGTCTTATAAAGATCTTGTTGCTATAATGACTACAAAAATGAAGGGAATTGGCAACAAATTAGAATGATTTCTTTCACTCTTTTTTTAATTGCCAGTAAAACAAAAGGGTTCTTATAGGTTATATAACATACAGTATAGCCAATAGAAAATTATCTGAATTAAAACTTAATGCCTCTCCCCAGTGTGCAATTTTTAAACAATTTTAATTTGTATTGGCTCCCTATATGATCTGGCTATCCTGACTTTATTTCTATATCTATCTGAACAAAAGGAATTTGAAACTGACCAAGATAGCATTAAAATTTTTCTGACCTTTGCTTAACTTTAGATAAGCTTTCTTCCTGCCTCTGGGAGCCTGAACTTCTTTATATTAGAATTTACTTAAAAACAACAATTTAGAGTTGTAAATTCTTTATTTTCCCCTTCAAACAGTGAATCTTCTATGACCTCAAAATGTCTTTCTCAAAGACCTTTGAAATATAATCACTTAAGCCACTATCTCCCTGTCTCTGGGGGAAGATAGAAACCCAACTTTAATAAGTAACAATTAGAAAACACAGATGGACTAATCGCATTGACCAGCCTCCTCCATTTACTTTTCCATTAGCTCACTTACTGTTTCCGGTGTTTAAAAATCGTTTAACCTTTTATTGTGTCAAAATTGAGTTTAATATTTTTCTCCTTTTGTAATAGTCTTGAATAAAATCTTTCTTACCTGTTTAATTTATGCAGTGCAATTTTTCTCTGGGAGGAGTCAATTAGGTTTCATGTAAGAAGCTTCAAAGTCACTATCTTGTTTTAACAAAAGTAAATAGTTAAACAAACTGAAAAATCATCATCTCTTCTCCATCAGAGAAGTGAGGTCAAAGGGCAAACTTTTGCTGCCAAAATTAGAGAAATAAACAGCCAGACAGAGAGTATCATAACTTACTAGAATGGGAAGTCATGAGCAAAAACTTTCTCGGGAACTAGTCTTAATGCAGGAAAACCTTAACTTTAATTAATTGCTGAGGGCTTAGAATTGACAAGTCTGAGAGTAAAAAATTCTGGGGGACACAATCATAGATCACACTTTTGTGAATTTTACCTTCAGGATCTTTAACAGGACTTACACAGTGTATATTGGGGGGATGGGAGGAGGAAATCCCTTCCTGCTTCTGGCAGGGAAAGAGGAAAATGTACCATTTAAAAATACACTAGAGCATACTGCTCTGAACAAGGCCTGCCTTCAGGAGAAAATGTTTTTCCAGAGTCCACCTACTGGGGGCCACATCAGAACCTAATCAAACTGGGAAAAGACAATACCCAACTCCAGTCCCCCATTAGCCATTCTGTCTCACTTCAAGTGGAAGAATAGGGAAACTGAGAAGCACCTGCCCAAACCTTACTACAACATTACTAAAGACTTATCTACCACAGTTTGTTTTACCCAGTTCTTCATGTCCTCCAGTCAACAAAAATTATAAAACCTACTAAGACAAAAATCACAATTTAAAGAAACAGGGCAAGAATCAGAACCAGATTCATAGAAGGTAAAATGTTGACATTTTTAAACTATGAATATATATATATATTTATATATATATATCATATATATCATTAATGAACTAAGGGCTTTTAAGGAAAAACTAAACATCATGTAAGAACAGATGGATAATGCAAGCAGAGAGAAATTCTAAGAAAGAATTTTTAAAATGCTAGAGAAAAAAACAATGAAAGTAACAATGCCTTTGAAGGGTTTATTGATAGGTTGGATATGGCTGATAAAAGAATCTCTAAGCTCAAGGATATGACAACATAAAATTCTAAAAACTGAAATGCAAAGAGAATAAAGACTAAAAAAAAATCAGAGAAAAATATCCAAGAATTACACAATACCTACCATATGCATATTGAGAATACCAAAAATTAAAAAAGAGGAAGAAACAGGAGAAATAGTTGAAGCAATTGTGACTAAGAATTTCCCAAAATTAATGTCAGACAGCAAGCCTCAAATCTGAAAAGCTCAGAGGAAAACAAGCAGAATATATGTCAAACGAACAAACCTATAGCTAGTTATATCACATTCAAACTTCAGACATCAAAGACAAAAAGAAATCCTGAAAGAAACCAAGGGAGGGGAAAACATCTTACCTATACAGGAGAAAAGATGAAATTTACATCTAACTTCTCCTCAGAAACCATGCAAGCAAGAAGAGAGTGCAATCATATATTTAGCGTTGAGAGAATAAGCAAACAAACAGAAAAACCTAGAGTGCTATACTTTACATAATTATCTTTTAAAAGTAAAGGAGAAATAAAGCCTTTCTTAGACATACAAAAATAGTGGGAATCTGCTGTCAGTAAACCTGCCTTTCTAGAAATTGGTGAACTTAGAAGACGTTCTTCTGAGAGAAGGAAAATAATACATGTCAGACACCTGAATCTACATAAAGAAAGGTGGAACAACAGAGAGTGAATAAATTTAGGTAAACTTTTCAAACAGCAAAGTTTCTCAATAAACAAGAAAACTGCAGGCACTCAAAAGAAGTGTTGTTATGACACTTTGTAGCTGCACCATTTCCTTGGGAGAAATATTGTTATCTGCTAACTCTTCAACTAGCTTTATCTCTGTGGTTTTTTCTATCCAACCAGATGAAAGGCAAGACAGACTTTTCTTGTCCCAATTGATTTTTATTTTCTCAGGCTTCTTTTTCTGTCAAGGACTGATATCATTATTTTGTGAAATCAGGATTTTCATCGTTTTCCATGTTCTACTCATCAGGTGGCTGTTTGGAGAGGTAGACTAAAGTCAATCCTTTGTATTTTTTTCATTGTAAGATGAGCTATTGAGTCATTTGATAGGGCAATGGCTTCATTATAACATTTAAGATTATATAGATGACACATTTAAGTGTAATAACACTGACAAATATACAGAAAATATTTGATCAGTTTGTAGTATATTTGATCTTATAATCATGTAGGCTGACATCATATACAATCAGTGTAACAGATAAACAAGATTTGTCGTGAGGATTTTTGTTATTATATAAGTATTCACTTTCAAATATAGTTAGGTACATATTCTATATGTAACTTAGAATGAAACCCTTCATCTGTGCTTTACACATTGAAATTCTACTTGCTAGTTGAAGTTTAAATGTAAACTTATTTTTCAAGAAAAATGCAGCAATATTTAATATGACTGCATAGGTGTATACAACTCACCAAGCTATATATTGACAATTTAGTATACTTTATGTTTGCTATACCTCAATTTAAAAGTTAAAAAAAAGAAAGTGTCACTGAAGATCATTTCCTAGCCCAAGGTATATAACATTTTGTTACATGAATAAGATTGCAGCAAAAATTATCATGAGACTAATCGTGAGAATATACTCATTATTGAAAGTTCTTAACTGTTTGTATATATATGAATAATAACAGTTATAAATATAAATATAAGTAAATAATAATATATATTGGCAGTATATTCAAATTTTAAGAGAGAATATAACAGTTAGCTAAGTAGTTGAGTTGTGATTTGAACACAGTTTGCCTTATGCTACAGCCTGAATGTTCAACTACCAATTCCCATTGAATGAATGCAAATTATCCAATTATCTGTCTAGTTGACTGTGAATATTTTACACACAGTCAGTCTTTTTGGAAAAGTTGACTTTCTGGTGTAACTGACATAAGCTAGTAGCCCAAATTCATTAGAAGGACGAAAAAAAAAAAGTAAAATCTTACATTCAGTGAACAAAATCTGAAAAGGAAGGCCAGCATTTCTCAAAGTATTTAATGATCTTGGAAAAAAGAGGTAACTGAGAGGCATAATGGACATCCTTAAATATGTGAAGGTCTCCCAAATGCCAAATCAGGAAATGTCATACTGAAGCCTGCAGTTGGTAGATCACCAAATACCACTGCAGCTATGGGAACACATACTTGTGGTCAGGAAGAGACAAAATTTTGATCTACTAAACACTTCTTTTGCTAAATATAAAATTAAAGTATTTTGTTTTTCCTAGTGACAATTTTATAGATGATTTATGAAAAAACTTAGAGTCAGGATAAATTAGATCACTTCAGATTCACATCCCAACCCCTACTAGGAGGAGCCAACCTATATTCAGTGTAAGCCAGTCTCCTCCAATCTTGTGCATCCAGGATCCTGGAGGTGAGGTCATTACAAACTAGAGACTCTGTCTACCCAGAGTCTCACCAGTGACAGGAAAATAGAGTGTGCTACCAATTTTTAAAATCCCACAAGCACCTCACACTGACAGTTTTTGAAATGAAATCCCACCTGTTCACCGCCTCTTAGCTTCACACAACATCCCATCAAGTGGCCCATGGAACCATATGAGGGCCTCTACAAAGAAAGCTACTAAACACAGACTCTTGTTTCCTTGAGCAGGGGCGGTCAGGCTTTTGGGATGGCACCTTGACTCTCAGGGGACAGGGCATGAAGAAAGGACAGTCTGACCTCCAATGCTTCTCTTGTTAATCACTACTAGAGGGAGATACAGAGTGAGTGGCAGCTGTCCTTTGTAAGGCAGGGTCTCAGACAGACCTTAAAAGAATATACCTCCCCTAAAAATAAACTTAAAGCTTAGGGGAGGTATATAGTGAACCCTGGGCTAGTGTATACATGGAGATGTGCACATATTCTTAGCACTTTAAATAGGAATATTAATAAAGAATATTAAATCGCAAAATTTCAATTGATCTATTTAGAAAAAAAGAATCCATTCATCAACAAAGTTTCAAACAAAAAACAGTCTGAAACAATCCATTTAAACACCAATGAGTAAATCAAAATGCAAAAAAAATAACAACCACACCTTCAATCAAGGAAAATAATACATATAATTCACACACCACATTGAATCCCATTTTGATATTCTTAGACTAAGAATTTAGTCTACCTTGCCTTGGTCATTAACTGATACAAGGTAGTTTTGTCAAATTTCTTATTTCATTTAATTATAAGGAGTAAATACATCTTTACAATCAAATGCTTTTACAACAAACACACACAGGCAAGCACACAAAGAAAAATTGATATGGGCAACAACTGAAGATTGAAAATTAACCAGTTTAAGAGAAATAAATTCTTATATTTCCTGTATAGATTATACTGAAAGAAAATATTTGTGGGAGGGGAGAGTGTAGGGTTTTTATCACTTAATAGGGATTCTGTTTACACTTGCCTTTTCCAGAAGCCTTAGTACATTTTTAAGTCTAGATTAAAAGACATATGTGTTCTAAGAGTGAGTCTTTACCTAACAGAGTTTTTATTCTGTTCACTGCTGTGACTTGGTTTATATTCAAATACATGAATATAATAGGCACTAAATAAATATTAGCAATATAACAGGCACTAAATAAATAGTTGCTGAATTAAAGACTTTTTTTTTTTTTAGAAAAATGAATACCTTGGTTTAATAGACTATGAGAAATTTCAAAGTTGAATTAAGTACACTTCTCTTTTTTGGAAACAGGGTGTTTCTGTGTCGCCCAGGCTAGATTGCAGAGGTGTGATTATGGCTCACTGCAATCTCAATCTCCTGGTCTCTAGTTATCCTCCCACCTCAGCTTTCTTAGTAACTAGGACTACAAGTGTGCACCACCACACCCAGCTCATTACTTTTATTATTATTATTATTATTATTATTATTATTTTGGAAGAAACAGATCCTCATTATGCTGTTCAGGCTGGTCTTGTGTTCCTGGGTTCAAGTAATTCTCCCACTTCAGCCTCCCAAATTGTTGGGATTACAGGTGTGAGCCACCCCACCAGGTGATTTTTTAATTTTATATTTTTTGAGGCAGGATTCTACAGCTTTTTTTTATGTGTCTGATGTGTTTTGTTGTTCCTTTTGGTGAATATTGCAAAAGAAAAATGAAGGAGACTTGGAAGGAAATTTCTTCTGTGTCTTTCCTTTTTTAATTCTAAAGAGTTTTCAACTAATATTTTTCTTCACAGGAATAATATAACAGTAGCATTATTTATATACAATGTAATAGTTATGGGTACATAAAGAATCATGATTGTGAGGATGTGAGTGCTATACTCTGTGTCAAGTTGATCACCAGCAAGCTATGTTTTATTGGTTATAGTGGTACACGCTGTTCACCTAAGTAAAGGGTGCAACTCATGAAAGTGTTCAGCTGATATTATGAACAATCAAATGTCAATACTGCTACTCATGAATAGCCTACCAAGTACTAATTTATAATTTAAGTATTGTGCTTTGTTGTATTTTTATAAGTATTATATAGTCTTAAGCAAGAGAGTACAAAGTTGAAACATTATTTGATCCTAAGCTACAGAAATTAGTATAGATTTATATTACCAGATTTTAAACACAATAGAAATCAACTTGTTAAAAACTTTTAAAACTAGCAATAACTTCATGCATATGATATAAATATATGGGTATGTATCATATATAAAATAATAGAAGAATAAAAATAACTAGCATTCATTGAAATCTTATTATGCCAGCACATATCTCTTAGCATATAATAAAGGTATTACTTTATCTAATCCTCAAAAGGTCAACTGGCATGCACAATTTCTATCTTCATTTTATCTGAGAAAAATAAATACAAAAAGTGTTTGAATAACCTATCCAAGGTCATATAACCAAAAAGAGGCCAAATCAGTTTTCAGACACCAACTTTAAGTACAGTATGCAGGTAATTGCTCTCAAAATGTTTTTGAACATTGAAATCTAGCAGTTAATACAGGATTTGGGGACTTGAAAGTCTAAGCAAATTTTGTATAGAAGTTATCACAACTATTAGGTATATATTTAATAAGTAGAACTAATGATTCATAAAGATAGATATAAAACTGGTCTGGACTTCAAGAGGTTTATGCTTCATTTGAAAAATTGCATCTAAGAAATTATCTTTTGCAAGGAAAAGCATGTATGCCAAAAAATGTGTTTAAAATAATAACCTTACTGTTGGGCCCAGTGGCTCACACCTATAATCCCAACACTTTGGGAAGCTGAAGCGGGAAGATGGCTTGAGCCCAGGAGTTAATGACAAGCCTAGGCAACATGGCAAGTTGGGTGTTGTGATGCATGCCTATAGTCCCAAGTACTTAGGAGGCTGAGGCAGAAGAATTGCCTGAGCCCAGAAGTTCAAGGTTGCAGTGAGCCATGATTGTGTAACTACACAGTCTGGGCAACAGAGAGAGAACCTGACTCAAATAAATAATAATAATACCCTTGCTAATCAAAGTTTTCTCACCAGAAAACAATATAAATATTGAATTTTGGAGATTTTCATGTCAGACGAACTAAATCAGAACCTTCATTTTAACCAGAGGCTCAGTTGACTCCTTTGTACATAACAGTTTGAGAAGAGATGAAATAGACTTCACATTGCACTGCATTATAGCCTGTCCCTATGTTAGTTACTCTGCTATTTTCTAAATAAAGATGTATTATAAAAATATTTAATCATAATTTTCTTATGCCATAATTCTTCCTTTTCTGACCAAACCAATGAAGGAAAGAGAAAAATATTAGTTTTTTTCCTCATGAAATGTGATAGAACCATAATAAATAGTCAGTTCTGTCCATGTCCCTAGTGCATAATTAACATGCGATCTTCCAGAAGATTTTTAACTCAATATTGTGTTCTATGTGTGGATATTCCATTCTCATTGCCAATAATCATCTGGTCTTCCTTTAAATCCTGGGTAAGTGTTTTTAGAAGATCCAGACTAATTAAATATAAGCCTAAACCAAGGAGTACTATGAAGATAGTATTTAAGTAAATACACCAAATATTTTGCATTATATAGTGTGATATAAAATTTTTAAAAATCATTTTGTTGAATCATGTACAGTGATGATCTACTCTGAGATTCTAGAAGACAATAGACATTTATAGTTTATATTTGACAAAAAAATACTGACAGCATTATGTTCATGTTAAAATATTAAAATTGTCATCTAAGCACATTCAAGACAGCATCATTTTTATCAAAGTTTACAGTACAGTACAAAATGAAGAAAGCTGTTGTATTTGATTTGTCCTCTATATTCCAGATGTCTATATGCTGTATTTTGAGCTTTCTGCTAAACTGGAATGACTGGATGATCATAGCTAATGCTTCTTCCTCAGAATTTTTTCTTTTCTCTGTTTTTCTCTTTCTACTCATTCTAAGTGGAGGAAGAGTCAGAACTTTTTATCTTAGAGTTCTACTTAAAATCCATTAATTCAATTATTTAATTTTTTCTTGTGATGAATTATTGAGGAGAGCATGACTTTACTTCCCAAACCTGGAATAATCTCTCTCTCTCACTAGAATTATGACTATATAGTCTGGGCTCCACTTAAGAAATAATAATAATTTATAGAGTCCCAGCACTGGAATAGAACAATCCAGTTTAGAATAAACAAGTGAAATTAAAGAAAGAAAACATCGGAGTCGGGGTCAAGATGGCTGCAACACAGGCGGAACTGTGAGATTCTCTGAATGTGAGTTCCAAAAAGACTCTTGCCCTCCTTCCCCTACCCCCGGTCCCACGCAGGGCCGCAGGGCCGGCTATTGCATCCCGGGCTGCTCCCTCGTGGGTGGGAAGGCTCGGGTCTCAGCTCCATCCCTGACTACATTGATCCCAGACTGAGCCTCCGGTCACCCTAGGAGGCTCTGGGCACCCACCCCTCGGAGGCACTGATTCCATCTCTGTCTGATGTACACTGGGAGCGGTGCGGAGCCACTTCTGCAGCTCACCGCCTGCCCTTGGGAGC
>CAUYQG010069599.1:0-22525 GCA_963574415.1 Tarsius wallacei
GCAATAAAGCTTCTAAAAATAAAACCCAAATATAAACTGTAAATTGTATTAAGGCCAAGAGTCACAATAGTAGAAAATGGGAACGATGAAATTTCTAAAGTCAGCTGTAAAAAACCCTATACTAACTCTAAGTAAAACCAATTTAAAGGAATGCAGCCCAGTCCAAATTACGTGCTGGGCCCTTAGGAATGTAGCCCTGCCCAAGGCACGCGCTGGGCCATTTCTAGTAACTCTAAATAATCATCTATACCATCTAAAGCTAAAAGCAGCTCTCCATATGTATATACTAATTCTACAAGTATACTTTTAAATCTTATAAAGAAGCTTGTACCATATTAAAGGTTCCCAAATGTGATCTGAGTTTGAACTGTGTTAAGTTAAAGCTGAAACCGCAGTCTGTGAGAAACGGGAACAATGGACTCCTGAAGTAAGCCATGCCTGTCGTACTCTCAGAGCTTTAAGCTTCATCAAAGTCCCTGTTAGTGGAACGTGCCAAACAGTAAAGGAAGGAAATGGGCCATCAGCTCCTGAACTCATCCTAGTGGTCTCAGGGTCCGCAGCCCACCTGGATCCCTAATGCTCAGGCGAGCCTCAGCACTGGCTCCCAACAAAGGATGATGAAAAATCTTATGTTTCTCTATATCTTTTCATATGTAAACAACAACCAAACATCTACCATGTGTAAAGATTTATGCTGTATACTGGAGATGGACTATGCACAGTGGCTCATACTGCTAGAACATTGGGAGGCCAAGGCAGGAGAATTGCTTGAGGCCAGGAGTTTGAGAGCAGCCTAGGTAACATAGAGAGATCTCATCTCTACAGAAAAAAATTTTTTTAAATAGCTGGGCATGGTGGTGCACATCTACATTCCCAGCTACTCAGGATGCTGAGGTGGTAGGATTGCTTGAGCACTCCAGCCTGGGTGACAGAGTGCGACCAAGACTAAAAAAAAAAGATACTGAGGATGCCTTGGTGAATAGAAAACAAAACCATATCCACATTTTTAGAATAGGCAACTGCTAGATAAAGAATAAATAATATTGACTATCTGATAGATTGTTCTGGCATGGTACCTACTTAGGATGGTAGGAAATAAAATTAGACTGTTGATCTCTGCAATTTCCAACTACCTGTAGATAAATATCCATCTCTTGAGAAATCATCCCACTCTAAAACAGGATTGGACTGGCAGAACTTCAGTTGCACTCAGTGCAAGTGTTCCTTTGCCTAATTCCTTCCAATTACTCATAATCACCCCCTGCCTAAATATCCTGGTGCTTAGCCTCTTGAATCCAGTTCTTAATCTCTATACTATCATCTCTCATACTTGATTTTCATTTGGCCAAGCTCCCACTAAACAATTATTTTAATTGGGAGCACCATTTCTTTTAACTGTGATAGGAAATGAGGCCATTTCCAGGGTAGGTAGAAAATCAAAAATTTTATAATCCAATCTGATTTGCTTTGTGATGGCAATTCAAAGGAGATGGAGGAGTGGGGAGTGTGTGCTGTGTTGGGTCATAATGAAGAGAAGAGGCAGCATGCCGCCAGACTGGTATCATTTCCACTCTATGAAAGATTTCCATTTCAGAATGGAATTGTGGAATTTGTATCAGTTCAACATTCAGGGAATACTTGAGCAGTGTTGAATGTTGCACTTTAGCATGTAGAATAGTAGCACCTGCCTAGAGGCACTCAAAAATACTGGTTTAAATAGATGGAAAAACAGACAAGTTTAGACACATCAACTTGACACAATGTCCCCCAGCCACTCCTGCAAACACTGGTGCATGTACAAATCATATGAAGAGCTTGTAATGCTGATTTCTAGGCCACATACCTAGAAATTCTGATTTAGTTCACATGACATATAGGCCTGGAATGTGCAGTTTAAAGAACTGAAAGATAAATAATGGATGATTCTGTTGCAGCTGGCACATGTATGCCTATTTTGCAGAATATTTGTGAAATCTGATATAAACAGTGTAAGCCATACTGGGTACTCTGCATTCAATAGGAGTAGTCTATCTGTTCCACTTTAAGTTTATGTCTATTAGACTAATGAATACAAATACTTAATGCAATGCTTAAATGAGTTAATAAAGATGGACTGCTCTATAATAAAATTTGGATACTAATTTGGAAGCTGGGATATCCAAAGTTTCAAACTGTTTACCTACTCCCCAAAACAGTATTAAATTTTGAGTGTAAATTTAGCCATGTGCATGTGACAATATTAATCACAGGAGATGCTGCAATGGAAGAGGATGACATTTTCTACTTCATCTTCATAAGTCTAACTTTCCACCTAAAAAACAGTGGGAAAATCAATCCAACGAGCTCTCTAGTTGGTAGACACTACCAACGATGTTTGTCCCTCATCCTTGTTTTTCCTATTTCTCTTTTGTGGCATTCTCTAATTGTGTCATAATGTGCCAGGAGAAACTGTGGAAGGGGAAAAATAGAAGGTTCCAAACTGTCCATTTATTGGAAAATAAACAAATAAACCCAACTATAGTCCTTAAATATGTTGCTGTTCCTCAAACAGTGTTGGTGGTATGTATGCTGCACTGCCTCTATTGGATGTGATGGGCTTTAAAACGCGTATGTTCTGGCCAAGAGCAGTGGCTCATGCCTGTAATCCCAGGACTTTGAGAGGCCTTAGCAAGAGGATTGCTTGAGCCTAGGCGTATAACCAGTTTGAGCAACATGGTAAAACCTCATCTACACTCCCCCCCAAAATAGCTGGGTATTGTGGGGCATGCCTATAGTCCCAGTTATTCAGGAGACTGGAGCAGAAGAATCTCCTGAGCCCAAGAGGTTGAGGCTGTGATGAGCTGTGATTGTGCCACTGCACTCTAGCTTGGGTGACAGAGGGATATCCCAACTCAAACAAATAAGCAAACCTCTATGTCCTTAGGGACCAGAGATGTAAATTTACAGGCCTTGGGTCACATTAAAGAAGGGGAATGGGAACAGTGACTAAAGTGAATGACATGAACTCATGTAAGGTCTAGCCAGTGACTTTACTGTACTCAGGTCACAGAGTCACTGAGTGACCCTTCAATAGAAGAAGAGACAGTACCCTACCATGGAAAAGAGTATAGGTAGAGTCTAACAAGACCTCATTTAAGTTTTGGTTATTTTCTTTATTCCTTGGGTCAATTGCTCAACCTTCTAGGATTTCAGTCTATCCGGCTGTAAAATGGGTATAATAAAACTCTTTTTATGAGATATTGAAAAGATTACATAGAAAGACATATCTAAATCACCTTCTACAATGACTAGCAAATAAGACATGTTTGCCAAATATAAGCTTTCTCATTGTCTTCTGTGGCCTGCAATTCTGTACTTGACATAAGGAAATGATTGGCAAATGAATGAAAGCAAACTTTCTGTCTCTGAGAGCTTATAATCTAAAATATATATATATATAAAGCACACAAAGAACAGCTGATCCAAGTAGTAAGCTTACCATGAGACTGGGGATGGATAAGCTATTATTTATTTTGATATCTGCTCTTTAAAAGTTTTTATTTTTTAATTTTTTATTATTTTTTAGAGATGGTCTAGCTCTGCTGCCCAGGCTGGAGTACAGTGGCATGAAATCCTGGGCTCAAGCAATTTCCCATCTCAGCCTCCTGAGTAGCTGGTACTACAGGCATGTGCCACCACACCTGGGTAATTTTTTATTTTTAGTTTTATTTTTTGTAGAGACAAAGTCTCACTATGTTGTCTAGACTGGTCCTGAACTCCTGTCCTCAAGTGATCCTCCTGCCTCAGCCTCCCAAAGTGCTGGGATTACAGGCATGAACCACCACACCTGGTCCTAAAAAAGAGGTTTTAAAATAATATTTACTTTTAATTGTCTTTCTGACTTGCATCTTCACATTAGAAAATTTAAAAACTTCTTGCACAAGGTAATTTCCAGTGGCTGCATGATAGTTCCTCTTGTGGTTATAAGACAATTTATAATTACTCTGCTGAAGGCTCTTAAACATATCTCAACGTTTTGTTGTTATTTTACTCTATTCAAAACTATGATGAATATTCTTATCAGGCAATCTAAAGAAACGTTTTTAGAAGTGGATCTTTAAAACTTTAGCATTGCCAAATGCCCCTCTAGAAACTTTGTCTTAACATTTCCATCAAGAATTTTTGGAACAAATATGGTCAAGATTTTAATACAATGTGATACGGTTGATCTTTGATGCAAGAACCCAGTGTTCAGAATCTTGGTGGTAGATGCTTTATTGTTTGCTTTGCCCAAAACAGATCATTTATTTGGGAAGAGTCATTGACAATGAAGGAGGTGAATACTATGGCTACTAAGATTCTCTGAGTTGAATCAGGAATTATAGACAAGCAAACTGGCCATTGGAATGAGGCTTTTAGTTCAGGGACAGTTTCAAATTATCTGTGCACTCAGTGTTGTCACTGCCACTCCATGATGTCAAAGTACCTGGGTTCTCATGTTGACACTACACCTTGAGACCATTCCCCAAAACTGGGCTTCAATTCTTTCATCTGTGAGAAGGGGCTTTTGTGCAGCCCAAATGTTTGGTGTTGACTAATTTATTAGTTGTTTTCAGAGTGTGTAAGTAACGTATGCTTGCTGCCAAATATTGTCACTATAGCTGTTGAAAAACCTAGCAGTTTCCCCCTTTAAGTATTTTCTGGAAACATGTGTTCCCTGCTCCCTTGTCACATCTGGTTGCTTCTCCCACATCCCAGACTTCTCTGATGAGTTTCAAGTGTACAACTGATTCATTTTTTTTTTTTTGAGTTGGAGTCTCACTCTGTTGCCCAGACTGGAATGCAGTGGCACGTTCCCAACCACCGCAGCCTCGACATGCTGGGCTCCGGCAATCCTTTCACCTCAGTCTTCCAAGTAGCTGGAAGTACAGGCATGCGCTACCACGCCTGGCTAATTTTTTTGATTTATTGTAGAGATGAGGTCTCACCAAGTTGCCCGGGTCAGTCTGGAACCCGCGGGCTCAGGCAATTCACTCACCTCAGCCTCCCAAAGCGCTGGGATTACAGGCTGAGCCACCGAGCCCAACCAAATTGACTTAGCCAGAAATAACTTAGCAGCTTATGGTATTTCCAGAAACAACTTTTTTTGCTTCCCAAGAAGAAAATTTTAAGACTCAGAAAATCACTTTTCAAATTTTGTTTTAAATTTTCAGGTGATTCTATGCTTTAAAAGCTATTTTAGTAGAGTTAGACATGGAGTGAGAAAAGGCAGAGCCAGGAATTATATTTCCCCTAAATAATCCTTGCTGAGAGATTTAGAAATACAAATTGCAACATTCAGAAATTAAAATGTCAACTATAGCAGGGCAAGGTGGCTCGTACGTTTAATCCCAGACTTTGGGAGGCTGAGACAAGAGCATTGCTTGAGCTCAGAAGTCCAAGACCAGCTTGGACAACTCAATGAAACTTTGTCTCTAAAAAACATCAAAAAATTAGCTGGGCGTGATGGCACGTGCCTGTGGTCCCAGCTACTTGGGAGGGTGAGGGTGGAATGATAACTTGAACCCGGGAGGTTCAGGCTATGGTAGCCATGATCATGCCTCTGCACTCTAGCCTGGAAAACAGAGTGAGATCCCCACTCAGAAATAAATGAATAAATAACAAAATATCAACTTTAAATCAACTTGTTATACCAAATACATTTGTTGTAGTTTTTAAAATTTCAAAATGACAAACATTATTTCTGTGCCTATAAATTTAGCTATAAAAGTAGAATGCTACATTTCTTTAAAGGCTAATATTATTTTATATATTACTAGATCATACTAAAATGTGAAATATGACACCCTCTTTTTCTTCTTTTTTAATACACTTTAAGGTGTTAAAAATTGTTTTCTTCACTATCTACCTAAATAACTCTGTTCTGTGCTCTTTGACACATCTCTTTGTTTCTGTTTCTGGCATTCCCAACAATAAAGTACCTCCTGAGGTGGGCAAATCCCATTAATCAGACAGGAAGAGAGTGTAAGCCAACACTCACCTTTGCCTCCCTCCAACTCCTTTCCTCTGTATCCTGGATGCTGGGCAGGTCTTCCAGAACTTAAACATGACCAACAGATTTCTACCTCATTTATTCATAAGAATTAAACACAGTGTGCTGAATCAGATAGGGAACTCAAACAGAAGAAAAAACAAAAAATCACAGAAGACATCAAGGTTAGTAAGTTTTGGAAAAAAACTGTCAAACTAAAATTGTATCGCTCTAATTTTTTTCACAAATAATACTATTCCCCTTGATAATTGAGAGCAGTTAGGGTTTTCCTTCAATGTGTTGGGAATTTTAAAATTCAAAATTCTGAAAAATTGGCAAGAATCCTAAACAATACTGATTTATGTTGATAGGGTTGCCAGAACAAAATGCCATAGATTGGGTGGCTTAAAGAATAAAAATTATTCTCTCACAGTTCTCCAGGCTGGTAGTCCAAGAGCAAGGGGCTGGCATGGTTGCCTTTACTCTGAGGCCACTTCCCAGGACTCACGGATGTCGGTCCTAAATGTGGCCTTTCTTCTGTGTGTGTACATCCCTGGTGTTTCTTCTGAAGAAGAGACCATATAAGAACACCAGTCATATTGGTTACGGCCTCACAGGAACAGACTTATTTTAACTTAATTATTTGTAAAGCCTTTCCATTTAAATCCAAACACATTCTTAGCTATTAGGAGTTGGTCTGCAACATATGAATTGGAGAGGACACAATTCCATTCATAACATTCTGCTTTCTGCCCTGCCCCCAATTTTTATCCTTCTCACATGTAAAATACAATTACTTCTTCCCAACAGCCCAAAGTCTTAAGCCTTTATAGCATCAATACTGGGTGTGGTAGCCCCAGCATTCGGGGAGGCCAAGGTGGGAGGATCACTTGATGTCAGGAGTTCAAGACAAGCCTGGGAAACATAGTGAGACCTCATCTCTACAACAACAAAAAATAGTGCCAACCTATAATTCCAGAACTTTGGGAGGTCAAGATGGGAGGACTGTTTGAGCACAGAATTTCAATACCAACCTAAGCAACAGCTTGAGACCTCGTTCCTAAAAAAGAAAAAAGAAAAAAAATCAACCAAGTGTGGTGGGGTGCACCTGTAGCCACAGCTGCTTGAGAGGCTGTGACCAAAGGATCACCTGAGCCCAGAAGGTCAAGGCTGCTGTGAGATATGGTCCCAACACTCACTCTAGCATGGGCAAGAGCAAGACTCTGTCTCTAACAACAACAACAACAACAATAATAATAACAATAATATATTATCTAAATCAAGGGTGAAATTCCAAGTATAATTCATTCTGCTGAAGAATTCTCTCCTGACTGTGAACCTGGGTAGCCAGATAGGTTATCTCCTTCTAAAATATGATGATGGGACAAGCATAAGATAGATACCCTCCTTCCAAAAAGGAAACATTGCGAAGAAGGTGAAAATCGTGGGTCTCAAGCATGTCCAAACCCTAGTATGGAAAGGTCCATTAGATTCTGAGGTGCCAGAATAATTATTTTTGTCTTAATGTTCTACTCTCCAGACCCACCAGGGTGAGGGCCTTATAATCAGGGCCTACTAGGGTGGCAGCATCACCGCTGAGGTCTTGGGTGGCAACCTCATTCCTGAAGCCTTGGGTAGTAGCAGCCTGGGCTGCTGAAACTGAGGAGGTGACACCACCTTCTGAAAACAAGTTGCAGGCAGCCTTGCCCCTCGGCCTGTGCCCTCAGGACTGTGGCAGCAATGACAGCCCTTCCAATCTTTGAATCACCTGTGAGGTCCTTCCACTGCTCTTTGTTTTCTCACTTTTCTTTTCTTTTTTTCTTTTTTCTCTTTCCTTCTTTTTTCCCCATCCTTTTTCTTGAGTGACAACACATGTTCCAAGATAGTTCTATCTTCCCATCCTGTAGAACCCCAGAGGTCTAACAGCCTCCACTTATTGCGTCCTCGCTTTGTCGCCTTTAGTTAATGCCGGTCGCGTCTTCCATTTCTCTCCACTCCTGGCTTCTGCAGAGGCGGCTGACTCGAGCCACGAGTCACACTCATAATGCTTTTTTATCAATTTTTTAAACCATATCCTTGCTGTTCTTCCCAGAACACTCTTTCTACATTTTGGCAACACAGATAGGCTGACAGTTTCTCAAATTATCAAGTTCTGGTTCCTTTTCACTTAAGAGTCGCTTCAATTTATCTTTTTCCAGCTGCATTTTGCCAATAAACAGCAAGAAAAACTAGGCCATGGCTTGGAAAATTTGTCGAGAGTTGTCTTCGTCTATATTCAAGTTTATTACTTACAATTTTTAGTTTCCACAAAACATTAGAACACAATGTAGCCAAATTTTGCCACTTTATATAAAATGTTATCTTTTCTAAGTTTCAAAAACGTATTCCCTTTGAAACCTTACCAGAATTACTTTAAATTTCATATTCCCACCAAAAGTCTCCTCGAGGCAACATAAGATTTTTCTAATATATACCTTAGAACTCTCCTACACGTTACATATTACCCAATTCCAAAGCCATCTCCACATTTTTAGGTATTTATTCCTTTTTTGCTTCCTTCTCTCTGTCTCTTTCTCTCTTCGTTATCTTAGCAAATTTCAGGTATTCAATACAATTTTATGAAATATAGTCACCATGCTATATATTAAGTCTCTCAAGGATATTCTCCATAACTGAAACTTTGCACTCTTTGAACAACATCTCCCTATGTTTCCTACTCCCCATCTCCTGGAAGCCACCAATCTACTCCCTGTCTCTATGAATTCAAATTTTTAGACTACATATGTTTGTGGGATCATGCAATATTTGTCTTTCTGTGTCTGTCTTTTTCCACTTAACATAATGGCCTCCAGATTTATTCATGTTGCTATGAATGGTAGGATTCCCTTTTTCAAGCTGAATAATATTTTGCGGTGTGTGTGTATACATAAGGTATATATGTGAAATATATATGTATCACATGTTATTTATTTATTCACTAATGAACACTTAGGTTGTTTTCTTGCCTTGGTTATTGCAAATAATGGTACAATGAATATGTGAGTGCAGATATTTCTTCCAAATAATGATTCAATTTTTTAATTATATACCCAGAAGTAAGTTTGCTGAAACATGTGTTAGTTCTACTTTTAACTTTTTGTGGAACCCCCCATACTGTTTTCTATCACAACTGTAACAATTTACATTCTCACTAGAAATGTATTATGGGTCATTTTTCCCCACATCCTCACCAACACTTATTTCTCTTTTTAATTACAGCCATTCTGACAGGTCTGACGCAATATCTCACTGTGTTTTTGGTTTGTAGGTCTGTGATAAGTAGTGATTTTGAGTACCTTTTAAGATACATATTAGTCTTTGTCTTCTTTGGGAAAAATATCTGCTCAGGTCCTTTGCCCATGTTTTAATTGGGGTATTTGGTTTTATTTACTATTGAGTTGTTTTTGTTTCTTATTATTTTGGCAATTAACTCCTTTTCAAATGTATGTTTGTCAATATTTTCTTCCATTCAATAGGCTGTCTCTGCACTATTGTTTCATTCTTGGCTGTTTATTATGTAGGTATGTATGTATGTGTGTTTGTATGTATGCAGGTATTTGGCCTTATAGGTTTTTTTAGTTTTATGACTTCCACTAGTCTATTTTTGCTTTTATTGACAGGACTTTGGGGGGCATATTAGAAAAAAATTGTTGTTCAGACTAATGCCAGAAAGATTTTCCTCAATGCTTTTTTCTACTAGTTTTACAAACACAGATCCTATGTTTAAGCTTTTAATGTATTTTTAGTTAATTTGTGTATATGGTGTGAGATAAAGGTATAGTTTTAGTTTTCTGTATGTGGATATCCAGTTTTCCCAACACCTTTTATTGAAAAGTCTATCCCTTTCCCATTGTTCATGGCACCTTTGCCAAAGATCACTTGACTATAAATGCATGGATTCAATCTGGGGCTGTTTATTCTGTCCTGTTGGTCTATGTTCCTATTTTTATTTCAGTATCATACTATGATGACTATTATAGCTTTATATTTTGAAATCGGAAAGTGTGATATCTCGTTTTGTTCTTCTTGTTGAAGATCACTATGGCTATTTGAAGTCTCTGGGTTTCGTTCTGAATTTTAGAATTTTTTTTTTTTGTAAAAAGTGTCATTGGAATTTTGATTTTATTGCTGTGTCCTTTGAAATATGTGACCATTTTAGTAATATTAATCTATATAATTCATGAACATGGGCTATATTTCACTTTATTTGTGTCTCTTACAATTTTCTAAATCAATGGCTTATAGTATTCAGTGTACAGATTTTTCACCTTCTTAGTTAAATTTATTCTTGAGTATTTGATTCTTTTTGATGCTATTACAAATGGGACTATTTTATTTGTTTCCTTTTCATATAGTTTGTTGTTAATGTATAGAAACACTAATAATTTTTGAATGTTGACTTTGTTTTATGCAGCTTTACTGAATTCATTTATTAGTTCTAAAAGTTTTTCAGGGTTTTCTATTTATAAGAGCATGTCATCTGCAAACAAAGACAACTTCTTCTTTTTCAGTTTATATATCATTATTTATTTTTATTTTATAATTTTCCCCACTAGTACTTAAAGTACCCCATTATTCTATTCTGTGTCGAATAGAAGTGGACAGAGTGGGTTATCTTTTTCCTAATCTTAGAGAAAAAGCCTTCAACCTTTAAAGGTTGAGTATGATGTTAGCTGGGAGTTTGTCATATATGGCCTTTATTGTATTAGGTACATTTCTTCTCTACCTAATTTATTGAGAGTTTTTTTAATCATAAAACAATATTGAATATTTTCAAATAATTTTTCTACATTGTTTGAAATAACCATGAGGTTTTTATTTTTTACTTTGTTAATGAGGTGTATCATACTTGTTGATTGTGTATGTTGAACATCCTTACATTTTAGAGATAAATCTAAATTGAACATAGTGCAAGATTCTTTTGATGTGCTATTAAATTTGGTTTACTAGTATTTTTTTGAAGATTTTTTACATCTATGTTCATCAGGCATGTTGATCTGTAATTTTCTTTATCCTTGTCTGACTTTGTTTCAGGGCAATGCTGGCCTTTTAAAATGAGTTTAGAAATTTGTTCTCCTTTTCATTTTTTTGAAAAAAATACTTTGAGAGGAATTGATGTTAATTCTTCTTTAAATATTTGGAACAATTCACCAGTGAAGCCTGGGCTTTTCTTTGTTGAAAGATTTTTAACTACAGATTCAAACACCTTACTCATTATTGATCAGTCCAGACTTATTGATTATGTTCTTATTGAAAACTATTTCAAAAAATAAGTAGACATAAGTAATATTTATCTTTATTTCAATGAATGTAAAACATCTTTAAATATGGAATTTTATTGCACATGTTTTTTCCATCAAATGTCTAAGCCAGATGCAGTGGCTCATGCCTGCAATCTGAGCATTTGGGGAGGCCAAGGTGGAAGGATTGCTTGACACCAGCTTGGGCAGCATAGTGAGACTTTGTCTCTATTTTTTAAAAGCTTCATGGAAGAGGTCACATTTATAATAAAATTTGATACAAGAAAATATTGGGTTAAAAACTTTTTGAAGATTCTAAATCCCTTTGCCTTTTCTGAATGATATCATCCTGCAATCAGGTAACTCTACAAACAAAAAGAATTGAATGATTCTTTATAATCCAATTTGCAAAATAAACATAATGAGAATTTATATTCCAATGTGTAAGGAAACTATTTCCTGTTATCTAGTGTGAAATTTTAACATGCTTCATGACCTATAAAGGCCTTCTCACTTTGGTGACTGGTACACTGAAGAAGAGTATTTTAGTCTCCCGGGATGTAATAAAAAAGATTCTTTTGTGGGATCACAATACAAGATCTGCCAGACCTTTTCAGGTCTTTTAAGATCCTACATAAGAAGTCTTGTAGTGTCACATTGATCCTGATCTATTAGTTGTAGAAGGCACTAGCCCACTGAGATTTAAAAGAAGGATACACAAACTCCATCTTACAATGAGACAAATATCAGAATTTCAGAACCATCTTTGAATCACCATGTGTATAAGCATTTATTATTTGAGAACTCTGGTCTTCACATATTTTTATGAAATTTTGTACCAATATCTAATTTAAGCCAAACAGTAATTATCATTTATAAGAAAATAATAAGTGAATTCTGATGGATTTGATGGTAATTTTTTTCTGTTGAAGACATCATCCTCTATCCTTGCTACATGTACAATAAACAAAATATAAATATAAGCAATTTTCATGACTAGATAAAAAAAGAGTATTAATTGCAGATGGAATGAATCATGAGAAGCTTAAATTTGTATGTAAATATAACTGAAGCCAAATTTTGTTTTACATTTCTTTTTTTTTGAGTTGGAGTCTCACTCTGTCACCCAGATTGGAGTGCAGTGGCTGCTCCCGGCCACTGCAGCCTCGACCTGATGGGCTCTGGTGATCCTTCTGCCTCAGCCTTCCAGTAACTGGAACTACAGGCACATGCTACTATGCCCAGTTAATTTTTGATTTACTGTAGAGATGAGGTCTCACCGAGTTGCCCAGGCGGGTTTCGAACCTGTGGGCTCAGGCAATCCACTCACCTCAGCCTCCCAAAGCGCTGGGATTACAGGCTGAGCCACCGAGCCTGGCTTGTTTTACACTTTTAATATCTCTGAAATTGAAATGAATCATACAATCAATAGCATATCTTTGTGGAATTGGCAGCATTTTTTATTTCCTAGTGGTACATAGTATAATGATACATCTTATTATCAATGACAACCTTTTAAAAATAATACTTGATGAAATATATTTTTTGCTATTCAAATTCCATAATAACTTAAAGTACTCAGGATAAAATAATGCCATCTATTTTGAGATATTTTCTGTATAACCAAAAATGCATCCTAGATCTTAGATCTCAATTAAAGTGCAATATCCTCAAATCCTGTTAACCACTCAGAGGTGAGTATGTGGTGTGTGTGTGTGTGTGTGTGTGTAATGTGCTTATTTTTCTAATATTATTCTAGACTTCTAAGAATAGCCAACAATGCATTAGCTATCACTATCAACTGAAAGGCCCTTTAATTGACTTGTTTCTATTGACTGAGATTCTAGAAGGCAGCCTTTGTTAATGGTGTATCCTGAAGAGAGACAAGAAGTAGGTTTGCTAGCATCAGACTTGAATGCTAATGTGGTATATCATGTTATTTTCCAACTACTTAGCTTTTTCTTATGATAGTAACAAAGTCACTGCTTAAAGAATGAAGCCCTGCACTATGCTATCTGAAAAAATAAACACTTGACTGTGAGAAATATAGCTACAAGTTTTTGGCACTAATTTTGTCTCAAATTTTAGATAAAATAATTTGTCTTTGGGGGAATCTGTATTGGAGTTATTGAAATGAGCTAAATGAGTTAATAAAATCAAATTGCTAGCAAAATAATAATATTAACCAGCTTACTCCATTTTGTTTAAAACTTTCATCTTAGTTACCTGCCTGACCTAAGGACAAATGCCTACATGTGATTACAGTAATGCTCTCATGACCACAGACCCCCAGTTTTGTCTCCTTTGGGCAGGTTATGTTGACCGCTCCCTGCTGACCATTACAGAACTCCTTCACCATAAATTCCATGTAATTGTATGCTTTGTTAACTAAAATCAAATGTTATGCTTTGACATTTTCATAGTTTGTTCTTACATTCTGTTAATGACCTAACCAAGGTAACTCCATTGTATAATGATTCTTCCTCCCTGTCTCTATGTAATTACCTTAAACTATATCTTAATGGCAGAACTCCAGGGACTTTCTGGGCACTGGCTATACCTAGGACATGAAATTAATCAGAGCTCTCTAACAATCGAAGTTCCCATTTTGGTTGTCAAGTTGTTAGTTAATAGTTGCTATGGTCACTAAGTTGCTACGTAGCCTATGATGAAAATTTTATCTATAAAAGCTTGTCACAAACTGCACCAATTTGCCAAGGGTTTTTCTGGCATTTGCCTACTCTTGACCTGTGCATTTAATAAATTCATAATTAATTAAATGCAACTTGCTGGCATAGCTTCTTCTCACTTACTTGGTCATACCATTATCATTAAGAATGTTTGTACCACATGTTTTTTGAGTTGGAGTCTCACTCCTTTGCCCAGGCTAGAGTGCAGTGGCCTGCACACTCACAGCCACCCCCATGTCAACCTGCTGGGTTCCAGTGATCCTTCCGCCTCAGCTTTCCAAGTAGCCGGAACTACAGGCAGGCACTACCACACCCAGCTATTTTTTATTTTATTGTAGAGATGAAGTCTCGCCAAGTTGCCTGGGCTGTTCTCAAACCCTTGTGTTGGGAGCCGGCCATGGAGGCCCACTGAGCGTTAGGGATCAGGAAGGGCCGTTGACCCCGAGACCACTAGGATGTGTTTGGGAGTTGTTGACCCCATTCCCTCCCTCTTTTTCTACTTGGCACTGCAACAAGTGAAGGCTCCTGCTGGCTCTAACAGAGGACTCTGAAACAGGAACAAACATAGCTAAACTTTGGAGTTTATTGTTCCCATTTTCCATGGTTTATGGTTTTTGCTTTTAAACAATTTAAGTTTAACTTTGAGTCACATTGAGGAGACTTACTGCACGTCACAGTTTCTCTTGATGTGATTTTAGAAATTTATAGATATAGGTTTTAGGAAATAGTTTATATAGAATGAAGAAGATTTAGGTAACCATTTTATTGTAGAAGTGTGGTTAGTTTAGTTTGATTTAGGGGGGCCAGTAAAGTTTGAATTAGGCCAGCTGGTGTTAGGAGAGTGTAACTATAGAAGCAATTGTTTTAATAGAAACAAGTTTGAATTAGCACAGAATAGTAGAAGTTAATAATTCATTATGGTGGTTTTGGGGTTAGGCATTGAGTGATGGTATTTTAAGTTTATGTAATTGTAAAACAATTAAGGGCACATAAGAAACTGGTTTGGGGAATATTATTCAACATAGGAAACAAAAAGGCAATTGTGGTTTTTTTTCTTTATGTTTGAAAAAATACATCTGCTTGAGAGTGGGAGGGGGTGTCCTGTGTGCACCTGGACTTGTTCATGTGAAAGGCACATGCTACCTTTTGTGACCTGTGATGATGACTGCAGAATTTGGGGATAAAAGCCCTTGGTTAACTCTCAATAAATGGCTTCTGCTCAATCTTGAACAGTAGTCCAGTCACTTTCTTCCCCCTCCTAGTCGCCTACTCTGTCTCACCTCCAGGAATCTCTGGACCCTGCTAGAGCTGGACTCTGGCACCCTCGGGCTCAAGCAATCCACTCGTCTCAGTCTCCTAAAGTGCTAGGATTACAGGCTGAGCCACTGAGCCCAGGCTGTACCACATCTTTTAATGAGGATGGGATGGTGTTTCGTGTGGTGTACAGGCATGGGTGTATGTATAGATGTCTATATATATATATATATACAAACACATAAATATTTATTCATTAAATTATTGCTTAAAGAATTACAGAGTGTCTTAATATATGCTGAGTTTATAATGATTACCAATCATCCCTGCCCTTAAGTAGATTACTGTCAACCTCTTGTAACTTCAATTCTTCTTCTCTTCCTTTTGTGATGTGAAAACATAGCAGCTAGTACATTGTAAATACTTACACTAGCCAATGTTTTTAGTTTTTTATTTAGAAATTACTTTATATCAACATATAATCAGTTATATGAACTGGTCATTTTATCTATTTTTTAAAAAATGTGCAGTATGTTTTAAATGGTATATTCCTGCTCAGATACCCAAATGACCACTGTCATACATTTTATGATTGTAGAATATCTTTTGGAATAATTAAATGGCCATCGTGGGCTGTCATGGAACAGAAAATTCTTGAAGGCAAGAAGTTCACAGCCTTGCTTTATTTTTTGTTATATTTCCTCTAAATAATCATAAACTGGAAGAATGGTTAGTAAATGTTATTCAGATTCGGGGATGTGAAATAAGAGATACAGGCATGAAATTTTCTTTTATTGCTGTCATTATGCTGATGATCCTCTGTCCACTTATCTCTGGTCTCTGTAATTGCGAAGTTCTTCATATTTTATTCATCGGGAGAACTTCTCTGAGCCCATTCTTTTTCTGCTGCTGCCTTCCACAGTTTCCAACACTTCCTAATGGGTGTGATCTGTCGGCTCCATCAACTTTCTGTCTCTTACTTGTTCAGAGCTCTAACAAATATTAGAATTGCAGCCATCCGTTATGTTTCAAGTACAGAAATAAATGAATAGAGAATTTTTGTTTGTTCATTAGCACTGTGAAAATCGAACCCACTTTGTCTCCTTCATGCAGTCTTTGAAGTATTTGACAACTGATTACAATGAATTTGAAGGGAAGCTTGATTCATGTAGATATTAACATAAAAGGTTCTTGCTGGCTCTTTTCATTTCTTTTTTTCCCTTTTACCATAGCCAAACAGTGCCTATGATCCATCAGTAATAGAATACTGTAGATAGGATTGTGATCAGTTCTTGTGAAATCTGTGGTTGTGTTAAGGTGTTGAAAAGAAAAAAGTAAGAGGCTTCTCTGAGAAGGATAAAGGGGAAGGGATGTGGGGAGAGAAGAGGAAACAAGAAAGGTGAAAACAGTTTAAGGAAAGGAGTGGATAGAGGAAGGAAGAAAATAGACAGGAAGAGGAGGGAGAGTGAGAGACAGAGAGGAAAAGGAGAACCAGAAAAGGAGGAAATAAATAATAGAAGAGGGAGAAGGGCACTTAGGCAAAGTTGGGCAAGGAAGGGCATGTAGTGGTGTGTATGCACATGTGCATGAGTGCGTGTATGTGAGTGTGCTTGAGTGTGCATGCATGTATGGATGAGTGTGTGTGTGAGTGAGTGAGTCTGTGGTGTGTCTGTGGTGTGTGTGTGTGTGTTTAGAGAAAAGCAAGTCATGATTGGGTAAAATAATTTGAGTCTTGGCCGGGTGTGTTGGTTCACACCTATAATCCCAGCACTTTGGGAGGCTGAGGTGAGAGGATTGCCTGAGACTGTGGGTTCAAGATCAGCCTGGCCAACTTGGCAAGACCTCATCTCTACGATAAATCAAAAAAATTTAGCCAGGCAGGTTGGTGCATGCCTGTAGTTCCAGCTACTTGGCAGGCTGAGGAGGAAGGATCACCTGGGCCAAGAAGGTCAAGGCTGCAATGGCCCGGAGTGTGCCATAGCACTCCAGCCTGGGTGACAGAGTGAGAGTCCAACTGAAAAACTACTACTAATAATAATTTGAGTCTCTTATATAAACATAGTATACCCTCCCTCTATTGAGGCTTCTTTGCTCATCATTGGAGTGAAAATTTGTTCATTTACTCTAAACAAGCTTAACTTTCCATCTTAGTGCATTTTACTTGAAAAAAAGAAAAATTTAAAAATGCATTATAATGGCAACAATAGCCTGTAAGAGATCAGTAGTATAATGTAATATAATACTATGATATAATATGCAGAGATCAGTATTATAGCTTTCTTGAGTGCGTGGCTGGAAATGTGATTCTTTTAGTTTTATGATGGTCTGAATGTTTTTTGCCCCTTCAGAATTCATAAGTTAAAACCTAATCACCAAGTGCAATGATATAAAGAGGTGGAGCCTTTAGGAGGTAAGTCAGCAGGGGGAAGCTCTTAGGATTGGTATTAGTGTCCTTATAAAAGAGACCTAAGAGAGACTCCTGGTCCTTCCCACCATGTGAAGACACAGCAAGAAGCCATTGTCCCTGAATCAGAAATTGGACTCTCACCAGATGTGGGAACAGCCATTATTTGGGACTTCCTAGCCTCTAGAACTGTGGGAAATAAATTTCTGTCCTTATTCTTACTCTGACCATATCGCTCGGTCATTCCTTGACATTTGTTTTACATATTGAACGCCAAAATATTATCTGAAGAATTCCTTAGCTTAGGAAGTTTGACAAGCACTGATCTAGACCATAAAGCCCAGTCCTAATTCTGTGGGCTCTGGTGTTATTTGTAAGTGTTATTAGTTGTTTCGGTTGTACTTCCCCATGAACTAGGGAAGGGCTTTGTCTTACTTCTCCCTGCTCCAGACCCTGCCCCTCCCATGTGCTTGGCTCACCAATGCTCAGGAACGCCCATGGGTGGCCATTCTACTCACCATCCAGGTTCTACCCTGACTACTTGCTATATGAATCTCAGCAGGGTCTTGCTAACAGCATATTGGAAATGCAGCTTTTCTGGCCCACATGGCCAGTTTTTTTTGTCTATTTTTGTCCTTTCCCTGCTCTGTTTAAATATAGTATCTGTGACTGGGTTTCGTGTTCCGGAGGTATGCGGTCCAGAGAGTAGCAGCCAGAGTTGCTTCTCTGCCTTGATGTTCAGGAAAGAGCAAATGGGGCTGCCACCTGCCTGGTCTGAGGATGGTTCCAGAATGCCTCAGGTTATTCACAACACAATCCACCTGAGGGTAAAATTACCATCCCAGAAGGACTCTCCTTCTAGGCACAAAAATACCTATATGGGTATAGAGACATACTCAAAAAATGACACAAGGTTTGGGAGAAGTTATCTCCTTGGAAAAGAACTAAAGTAATTAGTGTTGGCCTTACAAAAGAGAAGATAATGAGATCTAACAGGAAAAAATGAGGGCAGTTGAAGAAGGGTATAAACTTAAGACAAGCAAGAGAAATATGATTTAGACTGTAGGAAGATCTTCCTGACCATGAGACATGGGAAGCCTTTACAAGGTATCTCCCTGGAAGATATAGAAGACAAGATCAGCTCTCTTTGTGAGGGATTAACAGTAAACTTCGTCCAAAGCAGAGGGTTAAACTGGGCAAGTATACAAAGTTCTCACTAGCCTTGGGCACCTACAATCATTTTTAGAGAAAGACTGACTTCCTCAGTGGAAGAGTTTATCCTTTCCAAGCTCCTTATCCATATGTCTCTTTTGAGCTTCATCTTTCCATTAAAGACTCATTTATACAATCACTGTGCCACACACATGAGACTCTGGGATGTGGGAAGAGATGGACTCACTCACCTTTCTGCAAGGTCTACATTTTGCCCCATCCCTTCTGGGTTTCTGGTTCCTCTTCCCTGGACCTGGCTCTCCCAAAGATCCCTCCAGCTTACGCTTCACCATTAGGGCCTAAACCCCTCCTCTCCACCTTCTTCTACCTGCCTTAGAACACTCTCACACTTTCTGAGCTGGTCTCATTCTATCTCTTGTATGCCAGGAGGAATAGTGTCTCCACATCCCACATGCCAACTTGGAAGTGGATATTTTCCAGATTTCACTACAAATCCTGTCTTTTGACATGAACTTGTCTCCAGGAACAGAGATACACCCAGAGAATCTATCCTTAGGGGTTAAAGTGATGGTCATCATCAGTATGGCTATATTTCTAACTTACTTCTTCAGGGTGCTGGCCCCTTAGATATTGTTGATTCTTCATCTATTATCAGCAGTATGTCTTCTTCAGCTCTCCAATGTTATTTTGAATCTCCATGTAAATCCAGGAAGAAAAAAAAAAGAATTGTTCAAATTCTCAAAAACGTATTAGAAAACAACCAATTTGGTAAAATACAGAAACAAATTACTCTACCATTGGGTGGTTAAGGTTTAAAATAAACTAGAGCATTTCCCTTCATGCCAGGCTGAGAAACAGAGTTCTAGTTCCTTCCCTTGGAACTGCATGCTTCAGGACCATGAAACACAATCTAGAAACCACATTTAAGCAGAGCATGAAAAGGCCGAACATAGACAAAACCTTCTTATGCAAGAAAGAAACATTATAGGGAACATGGAGAGTATGAACCACTAATTAATGAGAAATGGCCCAAGTACGCATTCCAAGTGGATCCCATTTTTAGATTGGAGTTTTCTGATATTTTTACTTCTTTTTAGAAATGCAAGTTTGTCTCTTCATTAATTTTGTACAATATTCAAATGCTAGCCAACAAAAAAAGAAGCCACTTAAGCCACTAAACCTATTGTTAAAGTTGTTCAACCAGGAAGCCTTTTTATGTTCAAAAAAATCCATTGTTTAAGAACATGTTCTTGTAGCAGGCGAGCTTCTGCCTTAGATGATGCAACAGTTCAAATTCAGGGGATGGGGATGGGACACTCCAAAGGATCAATAAATGACAGTAGAGTGATGTGACAAAATACCCTGAGTTCTGTTATTGTGGAGAGCTCCGTGGTTTTTCGTCTTTTTGCTCCAGCTGAGGAATTAATTCAAGAATAAAGTATTTCAAATATCAAACTAACCAAAAACAGCTGCTTCCATTTCCTCTGCTTTGGCAAGCCCCACGAAATTTCAGATTCAAAGCCATCACAAGGCAACTCTGTGAAAACATCTTAGGACAATGCTCAGGAACCTTAGTAAATAAAAACCATGTCAATAACAAAAATAATGAAAGCTAATAGTACCATGTTTCCTAAGTGCCAGGCACTGTTCTAAATGGCTAATATTGACTCTCATGAAAACAGACGATGTAAGAACCATTGTCATTCTCATTGCCCAGACAGGGAGACAGGTGGCTCATTTTGGCTGAAGGAAGCTGTAAGGTCCCAGAGAGAATCCACATCTCTTTCCACCTTCTGTAATACTAATAGTAATAATAGCTAAGTTTATTGAACATCATGCATGCCAGACACTGTGCAAAATGTTTTAATGCTTTATCTCAATCAGTTCTTATAATAAACATAAGCTAGACATTACCTCCATTTTACTCATTAGGCAACTGAGGCTCAGAGAGGTTAAAAAAATAGCCAAAGTAACAAACCTAGAATGCAGTAGAGCTTGGATATAAACCCAGTTGTATCATTCCAAAATCTTGGCTCCTAATTCCTACTCTATCTTCCAAGTTGAGTATTACCCATTTTTAGGGCACTTGCAGCTGCCACCAAAACCTAGACTCTTGGGCTATTTTCATCAGATATAAAAGCCCTTCTTGAGGCTGGAGTTGGCCAAGCAAATTGCTCCCAGAGAGCCCAGTGGCACCGTTGCCATCCGTTGGCCTCAGCCACAGTTGTGGTTTCCAAAGGAAATAACTCATGTGGCTGTTGGTCACACCTGTCACTCATTGGAGCCAGAACTTGCATCAGAACACTGGAGTCTAACAGGGAAGGGAATAGCAGCTACGTCAAACTTATGGGCATCAACACATCACAGTGGATTTGTGAGCCTGCTTTCCTCAGTCTAAGATCAGCCCCACTGGGATCCATTCCCCCTGTTGTTTCAGAATGTCAGGGAGAAAAACACAATACCAAGCACATTCTGCATTTATGAAGACAGCCCATCCCAGTGCCCTGTGCAGGAGAAAGTATTGGCAAGTCATCAGATGTGGTCTCAACTAGGTGAAGCACCTCCAAGTTCCCCTTGTCTAAAAAGGAAAGAAATTGAGAGACAATGCAAAAGGAAGCAATCTAAACAAGAAAGGCCAACAAATACATTGTGAGAACTGAGTTTTTCCAGCAATCCCAGAAGAAGGAGATAGCATATAGAATCTTCAGGCCCTGGTGATGAAACAGGAGTTGAATGAGGACACAAGAAGAGGGAAGGTTTAGGGTAGATGGTAATGGTGACAAATTCAGAGAAACCTAGGATGAATCGTATCAATTTGATTCAGTTGAATGCAATTCTGTAAACATTAATGGGGCATCAACTAAGCATCTACACCAAAATGTAGGGAATACATATAAGTTATTGTACCTGTGTCTTCCCATACTCTTCCTGCAGAGCCAAGCCATATGTGCTCATCACCCTTAAATAACAAGCAAGATTGGCATGTGAGTAAGTGCTAGAATGAGTGGGGAGTTCTGTGAAAATCGGAGTATGGAGGTATGTGAGTGCTTAGGTGGGCAGAAAACTCTTTGTGGATGATGTAGGATTTGGTCTGGGACCCAGAGCTGGTTCCACAGAATTCGAGTACTCAAATCCTCTCTCCCTAACCATGGCCTCCAAATTTACCTGCAGAACCAACAGTCATGATCTGATCCTGAATTATTTCTATTCTGTGACATGTGCTTTCCAACACTATCTTCTTATGGATTGTTGAATCCCTCCCAAGACTCAGCCATCCCCTGTGGATACTAAAAATATTTAGTCCTGCACCTTACAAGCTGCATCAGCTGCTTCATCATGCAATGGTTTTTTGAGGGTCAGTACTCAAAAGGAGGAAGAAAAGGCCTGGGTATTGAGTTACCAGGATGTCAATTCCATTCATTTGAGGAATTTTCCAAAAGTAAAGTAAAACCACATTTTTAAAAGAAGCTTCAATTTTTATCTTGAAAACATAACCATGAGATAGATCTGGCCAATGTAGCAATGCACAATTGTCTTCCGTACACTTGTGTTATTCAAACTATAGAGAGGACAAAGTAATTTTTTTTTTTTTTTTTTTTGAGTTGGAGTCTCACTCTGTCGCCCAGACTGGAGTGCAGTGGCCGCTCCCGGCCACCGCAGCCTCGACCTGCTGGGCTCCGGCGATCCTTCCGCCTCAGCCTTCCAAGTAGCTGGA
>CAUYQG010069605.1:0-14487 GCA_963574415.1 Tarsius wallacei
ATGCACTTGTAGTCCCAGTTTCTTGGGAGGTTGAAGCAGGAGCATCACTGGAGCCCTGGAGTTCAAGGCTACAGTGAGCTATAAATGAACTCCCTGCACTCCAGTCTGGGTGACAGAGCAAGACTCTGTCTCTAAGAAAGAGAGTGAGAGCAAGAGTGAAAGAGAGAGAGAGACAGAGAGAGGGAGAGAGAAAGATGGGGGGGAGAGAGAGAGAAAGAGAGAGCGTGTGCATCTGGGCAATGCTAGGGTCTGGTTCACCAGTTCCCTACTCCCGTTCCCACCTGCACCCCACTCCTACCCTCAAAGGGAGCCTGTGATTTGAGGGGAACGCTGTCAAGGGGTGCAGATGTGCTGTGTGCAACCTACTCCAGCCCCTGGTCTGCAGAAAATAATCCCTCACTTTGCACCAAAAATCATTTTGTCACAGAAATGCTTGACTCCACGGCCCATGTCTCGATGCCCCTGCCTTGCCTGTGGAGTCGCAGGCGGCCCCTGCAGGTGCCAAGCTGACCCTGGCTCCTTGTGCTCTGCTGTGTCTCAGTAGGGTGGTTTGGCGGGATTCCTCCGCCTCTCTGAGCCTGGCCTCTCTGAGCCACCACCTCTCTGAGTCTCCGCCTCTCCAGGGGAACGGAGGCAACGAGTCCAGCCCCTACGAGGGACAGCGGCATGACAGGGTGCAGACCGTGTGGGGTGCTCGGCCTTGCTTCCCTGCCTGCAGCCATGGCCCTCCACTCCCAGGAGGTCCCCGCCACTCCCCAACTCCTGGCAGACAGTGCAGTTTCTCACTCACACGGGCGACTCCAGGCTTCCCAGGGCTCAGGAAGGAGGGGGTCCCAGGCCCCTTCCCACGCCACGGGTGTGAATGCTTCAGGCTTCCTGATATCCCTTCCCCCTCAGGGGAGCAAAGGGAGAGTTTAAAACAAAACTCAGGCCTTGTGTCAAAAGCGTACCTGTCCGCACCACCCCCAGCGGGACTCTACTTACCCCCTGGAAGCCCCCCTTGCTTCTCCCCGTGAAAACTGCCCGCCGACATGTCATGCTCTTGTAGCCTCACAAAGCTTCCACGCCCAAGGCCCCCGGGCAAGGCTGTGTTCAGTCATCTCGTTGCATGGGTGAGGATGTTTGCACAGAGAGGGCTGGTCTTGACCAAGGCCACACAGCATTAGCGACAGGGCTGGGGCCTCTGCTACCGGCAGTCAGGGTCACAAGGACTCCCTTAGGGACTACTGCCTCAGCACTCAGTGGCCAGCAGTGTCAAGAGTGGAACTGGCAGGCCGGGCTCGATGGCTCAGCCTGTCATCCCAGCACTTTGGGAGGCCTAGGCGAGTGGATTCCCTGAGCCCGCGGGTTCGAGACCCACCCGGGCAACTTGGCGAGACTTCATCTCTACAATAAATCAAAAATCAGCCAGGCGTGGTAGCGCGTGCCTGTAGTTCCAGCTACTGGAAGGCTGAGGTGGAAGGATCGCCGGAACCCAGCAGGTCGAGGCTGCAGTGGCCGGGAGCGGCCACTGCACTCCAGTCTGGGCGACAGAGTGAGACTCCAACTCAAAAAAAAAAAAGAAAGAAAGAGAAAAGGCAACTCAGAGGTCCGAGGAGAGTGCGGCCCGTGTGATGGAGCCAGAAGCAGCTTCTGCCTCCCGCTGGGTCCCCTCTCCCACCCCCCAGAGAGCAGGCCAGCCTGGGGGCAGGAGCTGGAGGGAGTGCAGGCACGCGAGTCGGGCCAGGGCAGGAGGCCCGCCATCTCCTATGCCAGACCCAGCCCTGGGGCCTGACCCGTCTGCTTGCCCCACACAGCCACGTGGACCTGTCCATCCCGAAGATGTCCATCACTGGAGACCACGACCTCAGGGGTGTGCTGGCAGACGTGGGCATCACAGACGTGTTCACTTCCCAGGCAGACTTCTCCGGCATCGCACAGGAGGCCCAGCTGAAGCTGTCAAAGGTGCGTGTCTTGGGGGCCATCTTTGCTCCAGATTCACAGTGAGACCATCGGTGACATCGACCTCATTCAAGAACAGGGTCACAGGACGAGAACCCCAGGTCTCGTCCAGACCCTTGCCTCCCAATGGGGGTTAAGTGGAGGGTCTGCAGGAAAATGTGCCCTCCCAAGCAAGGGAGGGCCACAGCCCAGGCATCTAGCTGACCCACCAGACCACGCTAAGGGGGTGCTGTGGAGAAAGGACGCTATGATGGCAGAGTGGCCCTGGGAAAGAGAGGCCGGACGGAGGTGTCCACCTGGGGTCAGGCCGAGTCCTGCCAGGCACACTCATCAACCTCATCCTGGCGCGTCGTGTCCTGCTGGTCACCTCGGAGCATTCTTATTGCATGCCTACTAGGCGCCCGAAGCTGTGTCCGGCTCTGGGTGGACATTCGTTCCCTGACGTGGCCCCTGCCTTCAAGGCACAGGGCTCTGTGGCCACCATGGTACCTGTCACACAGTCTGTGCTCAGTAAAACACACGCCATGAGAGTGGTTGGGCGACACTGCCACCTCCTCTAGGGAGGAGGACTCTGGCTCGGCAGGCACGTGACTGGCCCGCAGTCACAGAGCTGGTCATCACCATCTGGCAGTTGACCTCAGGTCTGTGGCCTCCAAACCTCATACCCTCAAGACTCACCGCAGGGTTCCCACCCGACTCAGTCTCTTCCTAGCCACGAAGGTCCGCAGAACCTCCCAGAGCCTTGGCGTCCTGGCTGTGGAGTACGCGGGCTGCCCCCTTGAGGCATTGTGGGCTCCCTAAGCTTCATCTGTTATTGAGTTAGCCAGGTTCCCACCCGCCGAAGGCTCTGGCACAAGCTAAGCAAGCCTCTTGCTGATTCCAGAATGCCCTCTACTTTTAGCACAAGGGATGTATCCGCAGTCAAGGACGGACCTTCCAGGTTCTGCTGTGGCTTTCCCAGCAGGCCGGGCTTGTGCGCTCTGCATACGCTGAGCCCTAGAATTTGCCAGAATTTAGGCAGAGGGAAAGGGGAGCAAGGTGTCCCTCCGCCAGCTCAGGCCTCGCTAAGGAGCGAGCGCCACACAGAGGTCCGAGCGCCACACAGAGGTCGAGTCCCTGCCCAAGCCCCGAGAACCCTCCTCCCCGTGTGACAGGCTTGGTCTGACCCTTTTCTGGGAGGGGCACAGGGCACAGGTGCAACCTGGCTGTGGAGATGGGCAGACCGGGCTGTTCTCCTGGGGTCACTGCCCCAAGGCCCACCCTGCCCCGGCTTAAGGCGGGAGGGGAATGCATGCAACCACCCACGACGGCTCACACCCGCTCCGTCCCGCTCCGCCCACAGGTGGTGCACAAGGCGGAGATGCAGCTCGGGGAGCAGGGTGCACCGGCAGTGGACACGCCAGGGGCCGCTCTCAACCTGACATCCAAGCCTGTCTCCCTGCGTTTTAACCATCCCTTCCTGGTCATGGTCTTCGACCACTTCACCTGGAGCAGTCTCTTTCTGGGCAAGGTTGTGAACCCAACCTGAGAGCCTGCCCCCACCTCCAACCCCGGGAGCCAGGCGCCCCCAGACCAGGGACCCTGGAAATGCCATGGAGAGTGGGAGCGATTTCCCCGGGACTCTCCAGGCCCCCCTCCATCTGACCAGATCGGTCTCCCCTTAGGCATCTTGTAATAAATAACTGTCACTGCGACCTTGGCCAGTGTGGTTAAGGAAGGGCATGGGGACACTGGGGGTTTCCCTGTTGAAAAAGGACATTTGCAAATCCCGGGCCTGACGTCTTAGTTCAGGTGCGCTGCCGTAACAGGGAGCCACAGACCGGGTGGCTTGTCGGCAGCAGACCTCCATCCTCACAGTGCTGGAGGTAAGACATCTGCAATCCCAGCCAGCCTGGGCGGGCTCTGGCTGGGCCCCCTCCTGGCCCCCTGCCTGCTGGCTGAATCCTCCCATGGCAGTAAGAGAGGGGCAGGAAGGCCTCACGGTGGTCTCCTTGATAAGGGCACTGGCCCCATTCATGAGCCTTCCACCCTCATGGCCTCATCATCTTCTGGAAGCCTGGTCTCCTGACACCATCACCTTGGGGGGAGGGGTTATGATTTCAACACGTGGGTTCGGAGGGACACGAACATTCAGTCCCTAACATCTGGTGCCATCGCAGAAGGCGCCCTCGGCCCACAACCCACAGCCCTCTTCCCTGGCAAGTGCGTCTCTGATTTGCCATGGGTCTCAGGAGTCAGGGCGGTGTGGACAGGTGTGTGGGAAAGAGTCGGAACCCGGCCGGGTCCAGAGAGGTAGGATCCTGAGGCTGTGCATGGCTCCTTTTAAGGTTCCCTGCACGTGGGAAATTTCTGGACGCCCACCAGAGGGGCTGATGTGGGAAGCCTGTGAACTCCAGAGTCAGAAAAAGGAGGGAGACACATCAAAGGGGTGGGATTGGTTTCCACGGTCGCTGGTTTTGCTTTCTTATTGCAAAAGCATCATGCATTGAGGCTTGACCCTGGGAGAGGCAGGATCGGCCATCTTGAAGGCAGCCCCATCCCTAAAGCCCATGGTCCTGCCTCTCCCAGCGCTGGTATCATTCTTCCTGTTTGGCGGATGACAGAATTTGTTTTATCGGGTTTGGGTTTTTAGTATGATTTTTACATTGCTCATTTTTATAAGCCAAACCAAAGTATATAAATTTCTTCTCCATGCCTACCATGAGAAGAAGAGAGAGAGAGAGAGAGAGGGAGAGTATTCACCCCATTGAATACACTATATATGTGCATATCTAGTGTATATATATCTTTTTTTTTTGGAGTTGGAGTTTCATTCCATCGCCCCAGGCTGGAGTGTAGTAGCACGCTCACGGCCACCCCAGCATCAACCCCCTGGGCTCAGGCAATCCTTCTGCCTCAACCTCCCAAGTAGCCGGAACTACAGGCATACACTACCATGCCTGACTAATTTTTTGATGTATTGTAGAGATGAGGTCTCACCAGGTTGCCCAGGCTGGTCTCAAACCCATGGGCTCAGGCAATCCTCTCACCTCGGCCTCCCAAAGCGCTAGGATGACAGGCTTGAACCACCGTGCTCAGCCTTATACATGCATATATTTATATAATTTCAGAATCTGCTTTTTGATTTATTAATGAAAATTTAGAAGAAAGCAAAAGTGACATTTTCAATCAATGTAGAAAACAAATTGTGTTAAAACATTGATTAAAAATATTTGGGGTCAACCAGATAACCAGCTGAAAAGCAAAGTGAGTTGAAATCATCCTCATCCTTATACCAGGATGAATTCCAGATAGATCAAATATTTAAATGTAAAAACTGAAATCATAAAATCATAAGAAATACATAATAGAAAGACTTGTTCAAGAACGCTTTAAAAAACCCAGAAGCCATTAAACAAGATTGATACATTCAGCTACATAAAAATGTCTTAAGTCTAATCAAATTTAAAAGCCAAATAAAATCTGCCAAGAATACTTCCATTCCTATTATACTCAAGCTGATTTCTTCTATAAGTCATGACATTCTGGTTGGCCCCAGGATAAGGGTAGCTGCATGAATATGAATTCCTTGCACGCCTGCCCAACAGGCTATGAAGTCAACAACAGCGTGACTATCAGGACACACATGACCTAAGCCTTCGCCAATCCATCACTGCATGTGTCAGGAACCCCAGGAAGGGGAAGCACAGGGCACAGGAACAATCTTAGCATAAGCAATCGCTGGATTTTCCCAAACTGATGAAAGCCACAGGTCCAAGAAATTCAACACACAGGTCCAAGAAATTCAATACACAGGTCCAAGAAATTCAATAAATCCAAAGCAGGAGGAACAAAGGACACCAGCCAAGGCACAATTCTCACATTGCTTGAAACCAAGGATCAAGAGAAAATCGTAGACGCAGCCAGAAAAAAAGATGCACAGAGATAAAAATGAGGACTTTTTGTCAGTTTGCAGTCATTTCTAAATAAAAGTTTAAAGGAAGAAATCATACAGGCCACAGCACAATAGGAAGGCATCTTTGACGTTCTGGGGGCAGGAGAAGGTCACAATATCTTTCAAAAAGGAAAAAAAGAAGCAAAACCAATTCTTCAAAAATAAAGTCAGGGTAAAGAATTTTTTTTCTGACAAACAAAAGCTCGAACCATGTGTTCCCTTCCCTAAGGATGAAGGACGCTGCAGACAAAGTGCTTGATGCAGAAAGGAGGCACCCCAGAGGGAAAGGGGGACCCACACAAGGAAGGAGGAGCCCTAAACAGGTAGACACGTGGGTGGAAAACATGAAGTCAGAAAAGTCTTTAAGACACAATTAACGGTTTACAGCAAAAACAGCCCAATGCTGAGGTGCAGCTTCCCACCCCAAACCCTCCTGGCTTCCCTGCAAGAGTGAACAATTGTACCTAAACAGGGTGACACCAAAGTCTACATAGACAAGTAGACCCGTAAACAAGCAAAGCAATGGTGACACAAACAAAGAGAAAAGACTTCGACAAGGTATAGACTCCACATAAAAATAACAACTTCACATACACAAATAACCAGTTAAAACATATAATGGAATAAAAAACCCAACAGCAACCAAAAAGATGCCACAATTACAAATAACTGTGAAAAAATTTACATTGAAAAAATTGTAAAAAATTAGACTGAGCCGGGCTCGGTGGCTCAGCCTGTAATCCCGCGCCTTGGGAGGCTAAGGTGAGTGGATTGCCTGAGCCCGCGGGTTCGAGACCCGCCTGGGCAGGCGAAACCTCATCTCTACAATAAATCAAAAAAAAAATTAGCCGGGCGTGGTAGCACACGCCTGTAGTTCCGGCTACTCGGAAGGCTGAGGTGGAAGGATCGCCGGAGCCCAGCAGGTCGAGGCTGCGGTGGCGGGGAGCGGCCACCGCACTCCAGTCTGGGCGACGGAGTGAGATGCCAACTCAAAAAAACAAACAACAAAAAAAATTAGACTGGAACAAATAGAAATATATTCCTTCTTGAATCAGATATCTCAACATTTTTTAGATACTCGTTTTCCCTATGCTGACTTATCAATATAATGGGATTTCAATAAAAACACCAGCAGTTTTTTTCCTGGAGATAGGCAAGACGGTACTAAAGTCCACACAGAAAAACAAACATGCAAGAGTAACCAGCAAAACACTGCAAAGGAAAAGCCATGGGGAAGGGTGGCACCAGAGGATGGGACAGTCCTGAACGCACAAGACAGCCACAGATTCTGCCATTAAAATGGTGATACTGAACATGAATAGACAGGCAAACCAATGAAGTAGATGAGAGTCTGAAAGCAGACCCATGTGGCAAGGAAAACTGGATTTAAAAGAACTTTCAAGGAAATGGCGTTGGGACTACTAGTGGCCATTTGGAAAAAAGAATAAAATTCAATCTGTTCCCCACACCACATACCCACATGAGCTAAGAGTCAGAAACCCAAGTGGAAAAGAATGAAACTGCACTTGCAGTAAAACAAAACATGGGTGAACGCCCCTTGATCAAAGTGTAGAAGAAAGTTTTCTAATCATGACTCAGAGTCGGCATGAAATTAAGGATCGATACATTTGGCTACATAACATTTTTTTAATTGCATGGGTCAAAACATTCATAAGGAAAGTCAAAAGCCAAACGGAAGCTTGAAAGAAAGTAGTTGTGAGTCGCATCGTTGATAAAGAATTAATATCACTAAGATACAAAGAACTGTTTTAAAAATTAGGAGAAAATATCAAACACCTTACAAAGATGGGCAGAAGGCATAGACCTACAGAGATGCAGGTACTGATTAAGCATATTAACAATATGTTCAGTTTCGCTTAGAGTTGAAGGTGCAAACTAAAATCCTGAGACGCCATCTTCTCTCCTTCAGATTGGCAAAACTGTGAGAGCTTTGATGATGCGTTGTATCGGTAGTGTGGAAACGGTCATTCTCACACATTCCTGGTGGACGCTGAACTTCCCTGCGGAAGGGTATTTGGCAATACATAATGTATGAGCTTCCTGAGACAAATCACCACAAATCACTGTAGACTTGGGAGTCTTAAGTAACAGAAATAAATCCATGTAGAGTTTTGGAGGGCAAAGTCCGAGATCAAGGGGTTGGCAGGGTTCGTTCCTTTCGGGGGCTCTGAGAGAGAATCAGAAGCCAGGGTTCAGCAATCCTTGGTGTTCCTGGGCCTGCAGACACATGACGCCAGTCTCTGTCTCTTTAGCTGCACAGACTCTTCCTCTCATCTCTTTCTGTCCACATTTCCCTGTGCCTTTCCCTTACAAGGACACCTGTTGGTGCCAGGGTCCACCCTGCGTCCGGGACAAGCTCATTTTCCGAGCCTCGGCTTGATTACACCCACACAAATCCTTTTCCCGAATAAGGTCGCATTCATAGGTTCTAAGGGGGAAGACTTGGACGCATCATTTGGGGGGCCACCACTCAACCCGATATATAGAACGAAAACACAGATACATTTACTTTTGACCCCAAAAGCCCACTTCTAGGAGTATAGCTGAAGACACTCACCATTTTAAAAATAACCTGCACAGGGTTATTAATTGGAACATTATTTGTAATTGTAACGTACTGGAAACTGCTTAAATGCCCAAGCATAGGAGATTGGTTGAATAATCAATAGAGTATTATGAAGTTGTGAAAAAGAAATGAGGAGGAACTCTACAAATTGGTTTTGTGAGGAAGAAAGAAAATTAAAACATCACGAGCATTATATGTTTGTCCTCATAAAAAGAAAGGGAGAATTGACCAGAAGCAACTCGATGGTCACCTACAAGGTATCGGGAGAGGCTGGACCAGCACGGAAAGGGTAGGGGGAAGGCTGTGTGTGTGACTTCTGCTAATAGTCTAGATAGTCAAACATACAGTTAAATGTGAAAGATGAGAAAAGCCTAAACTGGAATAAAAAAAAAACAAATTAACTCAAACATATTTCAAACGGACAACATAAACCCAGAAAGGGAGACAGCTGATCCCAGGAGCACGCTGGGTGTATCTGCACTGGCCTTTGGACCTGGCTCATCTGCTAGTGACGTGTTCATCTAGCATGCACGGATGTTTCACATTAATGCTGCCCTGTGGGATGGTGACATGGCATGTTTCTCTGTGTGAGTTGAACAAAGGATGTCACAAACGCTGTAGAAAAAGATCACATGTGTGCGTGTGTGCAGGTGCAAATATAGACACTCATATAGCGAGAAGAGAGTTGCAAAATGTGGAGAAAGTTAAAAATGACTGAGTCTGGGTAAAAGGGTTAGGAGTTTGGGGGTGTTGTTCCTTGCAATTTTACTTTAAGTTTGGAATAATTTAAAGGTACATTTTTAATATTAAAACTAAAATAAGTAAATCATGGCCTGCAGTACAAAAGAAAAATTAACAGAGAATATAACCCGACAATTACAGTCACGAACAGGCATGCATAGCGTGTGTGTGTGTGTGTGTGTGTGTGTGTGTGTGTGTGTGCGTGCACGCACACAGATGCCCTGTGAATCCCCTCATCAGCACCCACGTTCCTGGCAGTCTAGCTCCTGACTGACCTAAAGTCTCCCTCCTCCCCTGCCCATGGCTTAGCACCGTGTAAGGGTCCTGGCTCTGAGGCCACGTGGATGGATAAGAAATTTCCAGCCCCCGCCACCGGGAAGGTTGCCTAGGAGAGCCTGGGTCTAGTTTTCGGTGAGTGGGCGTCCTCTCACTCTCTCAGTCACCAGGCAGCCATTCCCTCCCACCCTCGCCACTGCCACGGCCTTGGCACAGCACTTGGGACCCCAGGCAGCCAGGAAGCCATCCCTCGGCCCCGGGCAGGGCCCGAACGCTGGCAGCAGCTCTGTCTGCACCCCCAGCACTGGGTGGACGCTTGGCATAAACACGCCGCTTCCTCTGAGAACAACCTTCCCCGAAGTCAATACCGTTATGATCTTCCTTGTCCATGGGACTGTCCTGGGGACACGGACAGTTGAAAGGATCAGCCGGGACAGCTGAATTTCCACGTCTGAATCCAGTCTGCGCTCTTAATGGCTACCGTGAAGCTCTAGTTCTGAAGAGCTGTTTCAGGCAGAGAGGTCGGCCCTCGTCTAAGCTGGGCCCTCGGCTGGGGTTTCGTCGGGGCTAGCCGGGCAGGCCCACCCGGCGTGGACTGCATTGCTGGTCTGGTCAGAGAGAGAGGCGTGAGCAAGAGGAGTGAGAGGAGAGGAGTGTGGTCTGCACGCATGTTACCTGCCTCCAGGGGGAGGGACGTAGGGGCAGGCGGTGGGAGGTGGTCTCCTGACCACTGGGCGGGGAGGCAGGTCGAGGTGCGTGGAGACAGTGGCGCGGCGTGGAGGAGGGCGCCTCTGCCCTGGCTGGACCTTCCGGGGCGGCATCACTGGGGATGCCAGGGCCCCAGCTTCACGGTGGCACCTGGGGGCCCGGCAGCCCTGTTCTCACAGAGACGTGGGCAGCTGTGGTGCACTGAGGCCAAGAACACAGGTCCACAAACCACTGGAGGCAGACGGAAGTGGCGAGCGGGAGAAGAGCCTCATCGCAGGCCTCACCGCAGGAAGGGCTGTTCCCACACGCACAGCCTGACCTTGGGGCAGCCCTGGCTGGGCCTCAGCACAGAGGCTAGGGCAGGTGTGGGTCCTCGCCAAGAAGCCTCTGGGGAAACACTCTTCCCACACCCACCACCCTCCCTTCTCTCTCTCTAGCTGTGTCTTCACCCCAATCAAGAAGCTTTTTTTCATCTATAGCTTACAATCCATATTTTTGGCTTAGAAAGGAAACACAGAGGTTCCTGAGTCCAGAGTCCCGAAGCCCACCTCTGCTCCAAAACCTTCCATGGCTCCCTGCCACTGCCGCCCCCAGATGGCCACGCCCCACAAGGAACGATTCCCTCTCCCCATCTCCACAGGCCCGCATCCTAGGTCCTGCCCCTGCACCCCGCACGGCGTCACCAGGAGAGGCTGACTCGTCCTCCAGGTCGGAGGAACATCTGGTTGGAGTCTGTTATCATTCATAGTCATGGTTGTCTGGGCCTTAGGAGACACAACACTGTGTTTGGCTCCAGAAACCGGGGCCTGCATTTCGAAGCCAGAGCTCTGTGTCCAGACCTGTGTCCTGAGCAAACCACCTGACCTCTCTGGGCACCTTTTTCTTTATAACTTTAAAGCAAAACTTTTAATTTCTCTCCTATTGAAAAGTCCTTCTGATTCCACCAAAAGAACCCCATCTCAAGAAACCTGTGCCATGGGCCTATGAGACAAGGCAGGCGGCAGGTGCTGTCAAGCCCTTCCTACCCAGAAATTTCCTCCATTGAGCGTGGCTTCTCCGGGCAGCCATAGCGGGCATGCCTGGACCATCAGCCTTGCAGCCCCGAAGACAGAACGGATCGACTTGCAATCTTGTGAGGGGCTGGGGAGATGCAGGGCTGAGTGCAGCCCAGAGCAGAAGCACAGACTGGCAAGGTTGATGGGCAAGGGGGGAGAGGCCTCTGGGGAAAGCCGGGTTCTTCGCCCCTGCACGTGCAGGTTGGAGGGACATGGGAAGCCCTTTTTTTCCCAGCTCCATACTCCTGTAGGGCTGAGCTTGCTCTCTGCTCATCTTAGTTCCTTACTGGGATGGGTCTCGATAACAAAAGACTGGCCAGCAAGAGACAAGCAAACAATGTATGAACACGTCCTGCACGCACACTTGGGGAAGCCTCCGTGGGAAGGAACTCGGGTTGGCGGCTCTGAACACCACTGATACGGAAATGTGAAATAGCTAATCTGAAAAACCTCGAATAACCTGTAATCGCTTGCTTGACATAAGCAACTCCATTTTGTAACGGATCTTCCATGTTAAACTAGAAATAACCCCTTAGGTAACCTTCCCGTTATCACACTGCACACCCCCATGCTTGTTCCCCTCAGTCCTTGGAAACTCCCTGGTGACGCAAATTCTGTAGCTATCTGTACCCCTTCACAATTGACTGTTTTGCCAAGAAATGTAAATCAGACTGTACAGCTTATGTAACTTCTGCCTTTATAGACCCCTATTCACTCTGTTCGGGGCCGAGAGTTCTTTGGACACTCGTCCGCTCTCGGTGGCCGGCTTCAATAAAGGACTCACAATCCGACGCTTTCTTTGTGTTGGCATCTCCTTTCTCACTATCCGGTGATAACCATACTGCGTCTCCACCAGAGCAAGGAGCTAGCAGAGAGATGCCGGGACGTGGGAAGCAGCCTCAGACTTCCACAGGACGGTGGACACATGGAGGGGACCCGTGGAGGGGTGTGTCTGCAGGCCCTGGTGGTGCCTCTCTGGGTCAGGAGGCGTCCAGTGTCGCCAGCAAAGGAGAGCTTATCCTGCTGCGTGCTACTTGCCTTCAGCTCAGAGATAATTTTTATGGCAAAAAGACCTGTTTGGGGTAACGTCCTGGTTTCTCTGTCCCTACCGCCCAAATGCCCCTCTTGACCTGACCCCGCAAAGGAAACCCCTGCAGTTTGCCTGTGCTCCCTGGGGTGGACGGCTGGGTATGGCCTCATCCAGCTGCCCCCGTGGCTTTCCACAGTTGGCCCCACAGGTCCCCAGACAAACTCGCTGTAGAAACCCCTCCGTCCCGCCCCGAGGAATGGCATTCCGAGGGGTGCCTCACCTGAGAACAGCTCTGGGAGGGGCTCTCCGTCTCCTGGGCTGTCCCCTCAGGTGTGCGCCCTCCCTGGACACTTGCCATCCCTGGGAGCCCGCCCCTCAGCACGCCATCGCTCTCAGGGCTGGGGGCTGAGGCCGCACGGCCGCTGCAGTCAAGGCCTGGCAGGAAAGGCCTTTGCGAACATCCTTCCTCTCACAAGCAGAGTCTGTGGACGGGCTGGCTCACCTACTCTCAGATGGACACAAGTGCCATTCTCGTGGCTCGCTCTGTCCACCAGGCAGGCAATCTCCACAGGCCCCACCGGCATTTGTCCTCACAGCTCAGCCTCGGAAACCCCATTTTATGGATCAGGAAACAGAGGTGGAGGGGCTTGTTCAGAGTCACGGGGGGCTGGTGAACACGCTCAGCTGTCATGCACTGAGATTTCCCCCATCCCACACAACTGCAAAGCCAAAGTCCACAGAGGGGTGGCACCCCTGCCAGGAGCAGGACGGCCACATCCTCGTCAAAGAAGCAGGACTTCTGAACCGGGCCCTTCCGGGAGACCGAGCCCTGCAGCCCTGGAGATGATGTTGTCCCTTCCTGGTTCCTCAGTGCTGCTGAGCTATGCGTAGGCCAGAGTCCCAGTTCCGGACATTTCATAGGGTAGGGGGAAAAGGCTCGGAGGGGGGACGTCGCATTCCCACAGTCCAGCAGCCGGGTGTTGGGACCTGGGGTTCACCTCGAGGCGGGGGCCTGGCAAAGCTTTACCCCTCTTCCCGACACATTCTGCCGCCTCCTTGATAAAGACCCGTGTCTGAAATCCCGGCAGCAGGTGCGAGGGCCTCCCAGATGGCCCAAGGCGACATCGGACTGCAATGGCACTGCTGACACCCCAGGAAATGCCAGGCCCAGGACGCACACGCTCGCTGGTCCCACTCAGTTTGGCGAAGCAAGCACTCTCCCCACCTGCAGGGAGCAGCCCCCGCCTCCAGAGCCCACCTGCCCTCGGCCGCAGAGCCCAGGCGGTGGCAGGCTGAGGCTGGGCCCCCGCGGGGTGTGCCCATGGGGCCAGGCCCTTGGCAGCTTCATGCTGTCCCGGAAGGAACACTCACGGCACGTACCCCCACGGCATGTCCCACGTCACCATGCTGGAGCACTGCCATCCCCATACAACACTTCCTTAAGATTGACTTCTGTTTGGTCTTCACATTACGGTGAGAGCACTAGTTTGCTTTGTTTTTTTCAATTTTGTGAAGGGTGGTAAGGGCACCCGTCAATCTATTTATATTGTGAAAAAGAGAGTCTGCTAAGTCAGTGTGGGAAGTCTCCTTTTTTTTTTTTTTTTTTTAATTTAATTTAATTTTATTTTATTATGTTATTGTGGGGTACAGTTAGGGGTTAGGCATACAAAAATATTTCGTTCAGGTACCCTTGTTGATAAGGGGTGTCTCCCCATCCTCAGATAGATACCCACCACCATTAATCCCATCCCCCTCACCCCCCCCCCCAGTTTCCCACCACAGTCAGTCATTTTCTTGTGGTAATACGTTGGATGATCAAGGTCTACTATATGAGTGAGAACGTGTGATACTTAGTTTTTTGTTTTTGTGAGCGGTCACTCAGTATTATGGACTCTAGTTCCATCCAGGTTGCTGCGAAATTCATGATTTCATTCTTCTTTATGGCTGCGTAGTATTCCATCGTGTATATGTACCACATTTTTTAAATCCAGTCCTCTTTTGATGGACAGCATGGTTGCTTCCAGGTTCTTGCTATTACCACAAGAAAATGACTGACAGTGGTGGGAAACTGGGGGGGGGGGGGAGGGTGAGGGGGATGGGATTAATGGTGGGGGGTATCTATATGCGGATGGGGAGACACCTGTTAACAACAAGGGTACCTGAACGAAATATTTTTGTATGCCTAACCCCTAACTGTACCCCACAATAACATAAC
>CAUYQG010069606.1:0-11544 GCA_963574415.1 Tarsius wallacei
AAAGCAAATACCCTAAATAATCACTAACCTAAGACTTAGACACTATAATACTAAAACTGCCTAACCTACAATTCTTCTAAGTGTATTGTATAAGCTTAACTCAATTCTACTAGACTAAAAACCTCACACCAATTATAGCTAGAGCTAGTTTGAAAGGATGTAGCCCAGTCCAGGATACAGGCTGGGTTCTTAGGAATGTAGCCCAGTCCAAAGTACATGGTGGGCCACTTCTCGGAATGGCTGATTACAATCTCTTAACAAAATGGCAGCTCTAAAATCTTATTCTCTATATACCTATACTAAACTTAAACCTATGATTCTAATACAAAAAAGGGCTTGCAATTATATTAAGGCTCTCGTATGTGACCTGAATTTGAACAGCTTGTATAATGGCCAAAACTGCAGTCTGTGAGAAACGGGAGCAACGAGTTTCCAAAGCTAACCATGCCTGTTGTAGTTTCAGAGCTTCATGCTTAGATCATCAGAGTTATCTCTGGTTAAATATGCTAAATTATTAGAGGGGAAGGTAATGGCATCTACAGCTCCCGAACACATCCTAGTGGTCTCGGGGTCCACGGCCCTCCCTGATTTCTAAGGTTCAGTGGGCCTCCATGGCCGGCTGCCAACACACAAAATCAACTCTAAATTGATTAGACTTAAATGTAATACCTCTAACTATAAGAATCTTAGAAAACGCAGGAGACACCCTTACAGAATTTGGAACTAGCAACAAATTCCCGATCAAAACCCCAAGTGCCCATGCCATAAGAGATAAGATAGACAAGTGGGTCCTCCTCAAACTGAAAAGCTTCTGCAAAGCAAAAGAACCCATCGAAAGAGTGAGGAAACAGTCATAGAATGGGAAAAAATATTTGCCAACTGTGTATCTGACAAAGTCCTAACATCTAGGATCTACAAGGAACTCTAATGTGCTGAAAGAAAAAATAAATAAATAAAACAATCAACCCTATTTTAAAAAATGGGCAAAAGATATGAATAGACACTTCCCAAAAGAAAACATATGAGCAGCCAAACAGATACATGAAAATATTCTCATCCTCATTAATCATCAAAGAAATGCAAATCAAAACCACACTGAGATACTATCTAATTCCAGTCAGGATGGCCATCCTCAATAATTCAAAAAACAGCAGATACTGGAGGGGAAAAGGGAACACTTCCACACTGTTGGTGGAAGTGTAGACTAGTACAACCACTGTGGAAAACAATTTGGGAATTCCTAAAAGATCTAAAAATCAACCTTCTGGAAATATAACCAGAGGAACTAAAATCATTCTACAAAAAGATTCCTCTACACACATGTTTACTGCAGCACTATTCACAACAGCAAAGACATGGAACCAACCATGCTGCCCATCAAAACTGGATTGGATAAAAAAAAAATGTGGTATATAAACATGATGGCGTGTTATGTAGCCACAAAAAAATACAAAATTACAGGCTTTGCAGAAACTTGGGTGGATTTAGAGTTGATCATACTCAGTGATCTATTACATAAACAAATACTGAATACCACATGTTCTCACTCATAAGTGGATCCTGAACATTTATCATAATACTACTAGAAAAGAATTAGCAGTAGTGGGACACTGCCAGGGGAAAAGGGGCACACATAACATCAATAAGGATACCTGATCCCAAACCAGGCAAAGTGAGGAAGGATCAGTGGGAGACCCAAATTTCACCTGTATGATGACCACTTATTTATCTAATCCTGAATTGAACATCTTTAAAATAAAATAAAATAAAACTTTTGATACGTGGGAAAAAAAGAAATCTCATTGGACAGAATGAATAGGTGAACATAAACAAAAAGAGAACTGGAGTAGCTATATTAATATCAAACAAAACAACCCCAGAGCAAAGAAAATCAACAGAAGTCAGAAGGATATTCCATAATAATAAAAAGTTCAGTGCTCCAAGAAGACATTATAATCCTAAATGAGTATGCATCTAACAACAGAGCATCAAACTACATAAAGAAAAACTGCCAAAACCTAAAGAAGAAACAGACAAATCTACAATTATCTTTGCATGTTTCAACTTTCTTGTTTCAGTAACAAGTAGAACTTATAGAAAATCATCAACAATATAGAAGAACTGAACAACATCATCAACAACCTGTATATAATTGGAATTTTTAGAACATTCACTCAATAACAGCAAAATGCACATTCTTCTTAAGAGCACATGGAACATTCACCAAGATAGATTCTATTCTTGATTTTAAGACAAATTTGAAAGAACTGAAGTTATACAAAATGTATTATCTGATTCTAATATAATTAGATTAAAAATCATTAACAGCAAGATAACAGAAAACTCTCCAAAGCTTTGGAAATAAAACAGCACACTTCTAAATTATCTATGGACCAAAGAGGAATTCTCTAGGGAAATTAGTAAATATTTTGAACTAAACATAAATGAAGACATACATATCAAAATTTACGGGATGTCAGTAAAGTACTATCTAGAGGAAACACTTTCCAATTTATTAATGAGGCCAGCACTCTGATTCTAAAGTGAGACAAAGACATTTAAAAGAATAGAAAACTATAGACCAATACTTTCATGAGCATACACATAAAGTTAGACTCTTTCTGGTCACTGCAATCATGTTTAGTATGGAAATCACCAAGTTTGGGAGACATAAATGGGTCCAATATACCTTCAACCAGCACAGCTCAAAAAGTCCATCCATCCCATTTCTGCGCAGCTTGGAAACTCCTAAAGGTTTTGGAATTAAGGTATGACAGTTAATATTTATGCAGCACTTATTTATGTCAAGCCCTATGTTAGCACTTTAGATATACATTTCCAATTAATCATTCATAATAACTCTACAAGGCAGAGTAATAGAACTATTTCCATCATTTCACAGATAAGGAAACTGAGGCTCAGAATGTTTAGGAAAGGCTTTTGACTCTAGAACCCTCATAGCTGCTAATGCTGTTCTTCACCCACCTCATTCTACCCAAATGAACCAAATCATATCTTTTACAATTTTCTCTAATGAGGTGAAACACTGATTATCCTTACAAATCTTGGTTAACATAAAAGCATAGTAATCTTTTATTCTAAGACTGCCTGTAGCTTTTGTCAGTGTCAAAGAGTAAAACTGAACTTTGTTTTCATGGCTCTCCTGTCAGATGTGTTGCATGTCTGTTCATCAGCAATAAGTCAATTGCTAAGTACTTTGCACGAGGATTAAACTTTATTTTTTTTTTTAAATTTTATTTGAAAGATGTGGGGTACAATTCAGGGTTAGGTATACGAATGTACATTTTGCAGGTACCCTTGTTGATGAGGTGTGGCCCTCCCTTGCAGTTTCCCACTACTACGTTCTTTTCAGTAAGAATTTTGATTAATGAATAAATGTTTCAAGTATTGTAATATCATTGGTGCAGGCCACATAAACGGGGGTTCTAAAAAAAATAAAAGCAAAACAGACAAATTAAAACACATGCACACACAAACCATTCATTGAAATACCTATGACCATTATTTTGAGAATTCCAGCCCCTGTACAATGTATTCTTTTTTTCCTCAATTAATTTTTGAAGCATGCAGTGGCATCTCATAAACAAGTCATGTGACCACCTTACAGCACCCGTCATTTTTTTCCTTCCAACTTAGATCAATTTGATGGCCTGTAGAACTCTCCAGAACCTTCTCTGAAGGCCTCCTCTGAAGGATAGAGCTAGGCAGGGACGGCTGAGTTCACCTGGATGCTGGTGCCGCCCTGGGATCTGTGTAGTGGGGGCTGCTTCTCTTGCTTCCTTCACTGTACCACATGCTGAGATGGGGGCCAAATGCCTGTGAAAATCCTCATATAATTTTTGGTACCAGTGGCTCCTTTCCTTCCTAGCTGTAACCCTGAAGCACAGGTTCACACTCAGTCCTTAGGGCTTGGACGAAGTCATCCTTCGAATTAGACATCTCGTCGACCTCCCTCGCCTTCTTTTATTTGCACATATTTCCCTTCTTCACTGAAACTACTCTTTTTCTTTCCTGGTATCCACATCCCTAGAGTTTCATAACCAACTCTTTCACATGAGGCCTGTGCTTCATTTGGAAGCGATCACAGCAAAAGTTCAGATGTTTTCATTTGGTTCTGAAACATGAAATGGAGAGTGGCAGTGGTGGCTGCCTCCCACGGTGTTCAGGAGAAAGAAAGTGATGTTCCATTTGGGTAGGTTAGTTATCTTCTCCTTAAAAAGTTCTGTTAAAAGTGCATGGTGATAGCATGTATCATCCCACCAAGTATTCCTTGGGAGACCCGGGGTTCCTCGTAGGCACTAGACCTGGTCACTTGGGAGGTCACAGTCCTGGTTCCAGGAGTTAATTCCCCAACAGCTAATGGAAAACTCTCTTCCTCCAGAAGGTATTGCCACTGAACATGTTGTGTGTCCTCTAGAGTGCACAGCAAATGGGCCATGGTGCTTTCTAGATTTTCTCTACCTCAGGAATTATGACTGTAGGATGGGAAGAAAGACTAAACAGGGTTTGCACTCCCTATTTGAACTCCAGAACTATAAGGATGGCTTAACTATCATGGGATTCTGATGGGTGAAATCCAAGAGCAATAGTGATCAGGGTAATTTTTCATTCTTTAAACCAGAAGCCATGCTCTAATCCTCACATCCAGACTAATTATGAGTATGTTAATTTAAGCTTATCCAACATTATGCATTCAGTTCGTTACAGGAATTCTGCTGAACCCACCTGAAGGCCCCTTACCTTTCTCTCAGCTGACTTCTACACCTTGTATCTTCAGGCCTGTCTTGGAGTTTGGCTCCTAGTCTTGCTCCCAATTCTTTCCCCCTCACAGAGGTCACTCTGACTTTGAACTTAAGTGTGTGTCCTGATCAGATCTCCCTTTCTTACATAGGTCACTCCAGCCTTATTATCTTGTATGGACCCTACTTCAATTTCACTCTCCCAAATGAATGGCCACAGTTTGAGATATATGTGTATGTTTAGCTTCTTCTGCACAATTACTCCTTCAATGCCTCTTCCTTCATGCTTCTCTGGGCCTATTATTCATCCTCCTACCTCTGTCCTGGTGGAGTCCTGAGAGCTCCACTTTCCCCTCCTTCAGGTTCATTTCAGAATATCCAACACCTTTTTTTCCCTAAAGTTATTCCTTCTGTGTGACTTGCTCTTTATTTCCATCCTATTTTCAGCAAATGTCTCTTTAGACATTCATATTCCAGAGAAGGCAAGCAAACTTACCTTCATTGTGTGCCACTGCTTTCCAATGTTCTCATTTAATAATCTTAACTACTTCACAAGAGATAAATAAATGAGTGGATGAAAAGACTTGAGAGTTAAAGAAGGAGATTGAATAACACGCCTGGAGTTACATAACTGGTAAGGGACAGAACTTACATTTAAACCCAGAGCTATATGAGCTATAACTCTTGTGGTCTTTCCATCACACAACACTGTCTTCAAAATATTATTTATATTAACAAATTGAATTTTAACCAAAAATTTTCAGAGACATCAATATGTCGAGCTCTGTGGGCAGACCTCTAAAAGACTCAGTGCAATATTTCAAACTGCACAAAGGTGATCACTTAGCAAACGATTTCTTAGAATCCAGGATGTGAGAAATGGAGAGGACTCGAGAGATCATTCCACCTCATTATATTCAAGGAACCCAGAAGCCTAGGGAAGTTGCATGGCTTGTACTGTGAGCTCCAGGAGGCCAGGTGTCTGTATGTGTACATCACAGCTTTGTTTGTGTCAGGGAGATGCCTCCTCTGGCAAGAGAGAGTGCCTCTCAGTGGCCCTACATCGTGAGCTAAAGCCCCTGGCGGGAGCTGAACCAATATAATCTGTCTTCCAAAGACTCTGTCATCATTGGGGAAACTGGGTAAAGAGTACATGAGATCTCTCTGTATTATTTCTTACAACTGCATATGAATCTACAATTATTTTAAAATAAAAGTTTTACCTTAAAAAAAAAAAGAAGAAGAAGAAGCTAGGTCAGGCATGGTGGCTCATGCCTGTAATCCCAGCACTTCAGGAGGCAGAGACAAGAGGACTGCCTGAACCCAGGGGTTTGAGATCAGCCTGGGCAACCTGGTGAGATCTTGTCTCTACAATAAATCAAAAAACTGGCTGTATATGGTGGCACACATCTGTAGTTCCAGCTACTCGAAAGGCTGGAGTGTAAGGATAACCTGAGCCCAGCCGGCCAAGGCTGCGGTGGTCGTAAGTGTGTGACTGCACTTCAGCCTGGGTGACAGAGTGAGACTCTGACTTAAAAAAGAAAGAAAGAAAAAAAAAAGCTTCTACTAATACAGACAAAAATGTTGTATAACTCAAAACAAGCAAAATCTGAATAGGGGTTTCACAGAAGAAGTGATTCAGGTAGCCAATAACCTTATAGGAAGATGTTCCTCTTCCCCTGGACTCAGGGAAATATAAAAAGTAACAATAAATTGCCAATTTTTGCCTGTCAAGTTGATAGCACTTTAAAAGAGTGATCCAGGCTGAGAAAGATTCAGGAAACAAATACTCTCTCTGTTCATTGCCAGTGGGTTTTGTGATCGATCTGCTCCTCCTCCCCTCAAATCTGCACCAGCCTTCAGTGACCAGCTTAGCAAATGGAAAATGGAGGAAGTGACTGCCTGGGATTGTCAAGCCTTGCAGCTTCTATCTGAGCTCTGGGCCTGGCATGTTGGAGAGAACTCTGTTTCAGAGATGACCTGGAGGTCCTGAGACTACATGGACAGAAAGAGCTGTCTGTAACTGAGCCCCCAGTCACCCATGCCAACCCAGCTGGGGACCCAGACACCACATGGAGCCCAAACCAAACTACCCCCCACTGAATTATGTTCCAATTGCAAATTCATTAATAAAGGCTTTGATTGTTGCTGTTTTTAGCTACTAAGTTTTAGGATAGTTTGTTATGTAGCAATGAATCACCAGAACTAGAGTGACTTGCTACAACCATTATGTAAAGTGGCAATATTATTAAAATAAAAAGTATAACACCCTTCAAAACAGAAATATTGCTCCTTGGAATCTATCCCAGGGAAATAAAAGCACCAGCACATAGGCTATATGAACAAGAATGTTTATTGCAGCATTTTCATTGTAAACAAAGAAAATAACCTTAAAAAAAGAAGAATATTGAATATAATACCTGTCCCCCAGAAAAGAACCAGAGTAATATCAGTTGTCTTTGAGAGATTTCCACATAGTAAATGAGAAAGTAAAAGGCAGAAAGGAATGTAAAACTTGGTCTTGTTTTTGTAAGCAAAGAATAAAACAAAAAGCCCCCTAATATACATATGGACACCGTCTTTCACTGTCTTGGACTGTACAATCACAGAATTTCAGAGATGTTAAAATGTGAAAAACAATGACATTTCAGATCTGATGTAGTACAGTATGTCAGTATGTATACATAGACATGAATGGAATAAAAGCAAAAAGAGACTCAGTAGTTTGTTAACACAGCTTGGGAGGCCTTGTGCTTGGAATAAAAGCTGAAAAAGCAGGGGGACAAAAACGGGGGAAAAAGACTGAACTTTAAAAGCATGCACACACACACACACACACACACACACACACACAGACACAAGATAATATTCCAGTTCTACAGAATACATATTTTTACAAAGAAATTAGACTGAAAAAGAGATCTATGTCTAAGATCACCTTGTAAGAATGTCCATTTAAAAAAGAAAATTATAGAGTGATGAACATAGTATGATTCTACTTGGGTAAAAAAACAAAACACCTACATGTGTTCATATCTATATGAGCACGGAGAAGAGTATGGAAGATTATACTCCATATTAGGCATGGTTATTCTTTATATTATCTCACTTTGTGATTTTAAAAAACTAAATAAAATTTAAATGAACAAAAGTCAAGGGGAAAGAGCACATCATGCTGCCATATAACTAAAATAAACTCGATACTTTCCTTTATATTTCAAGTATCTCTGCCAATAACCATCATTATCACCTCAGGTCCATGAGAAAGGAGTAATGGATCTGTTGATTTCTCAGGGATCAATGCAAAAACTTAACCAGGCCTTCCATGTTTATTTGTATTAGTGTACTGTCAACATTTTTGTCACTCTAATTACTCAGTTCACATATCTAAAAACTACCACTGATCATGCAAAAATTAAAGACTTTATTCAGCTATTATTGAAAACAATCAGTTTCATGTTACCATTAAGACAACACTAAAGTAGAAATAAATTTGTCCTGCAGGGCAACCTTTTTTTTTTTTTTCTTGTCTTGGAAAGTAACTAAACGTTGACTAGAGCTAGAGTCCAGAGGCAAGAATTAAGGCTGATTCTAGCTGTGTGTATGGCGTTCCAGCTGTGGGTGCCCATGGGCAAATCATTGCTCTCTCAGAGGCTCTGTTGGCTCGTTTATAAAAGAACAGGGAAAATCCGAGCCATATTTATTTCAGGATCATCGTGAAGACTAAATGAGAAAATGGGGGTGAAAACATCTGAGGTATGTCTGGCACATAAGCATTCTTGCTAGTTGCCAAGAGTCTTATTAAGGATACAGTGGGAAGAGAAACAGAGTGAGAATCAGAGACCAAAGTATTGTCTAAGCCACTGTCTTGCTGGGTGACTGTGGCCATTTCAAGATACCACGCATGGACTTAATTTCTCTAGCTATAGAATAAGAGGGTTGTTCGACGATCTTTTCTAGTACCTTACTTCTACTATTTACCATTTTTTTTTGAAGCTTAATTTAGAGCTCTTTTTTTTTTTTTAAGCTCAATTTAGAAAATGTTTAAACATTTGTAATTCTTTTGGAGGAGAAAAGAAATCTTAAATTCTCTATCCATCCCAATAAAGCTGAATATTACTTTTGTTCAATGCACAAAAAGGCACCCAAACTATTTTTTAGTGCTAAATGATAATGAAAAGTATCTCACAAGGTCCAAATAACAAATGAAGACAAATGTTGCTATAATCCTCCTTCCTTGAAAGTATACAAGCTTCATCTATCTTTAGGGATGACATCTATTCCTCTAAAAATATTTCCTTTATTAGATGCATTTTAGTGTCTGACTGTGCCTTTTCATGATTCTTACATCTATTATTACCTGTCGAGCCCTCAGACCTCTCAGCTGAGACGTGGTTCTGCTGACGCCTGCATTCCTGCTGCTGATGGATGGGCTTCTTTCTAATGGAGCTGCCAAAAGGGCAAAATGCACAAACTGTACTTTGCCCCTATTAGGACTATGGTCCAATAGGAATCTTGTCAAATACGGGAATTCACATCTGCCTCTGCCCACTGAAATGCATGATTTATTTTATAATTAACAGTGTGTTTCTAAATGAATATAAAGTATACTTGCATTCCAGTTAACTTCTGAGTTTTTTATCTTGTTTTGTTTGTAACCAATTCAACATCTTTCTTGATACAGGTTTCTACATAATCTGCCAAAACTATCCAATGGCTCAGGCCGTATACCTCTGTGATGGTAATTTTGTGTATTGATTTCACTGGGTCATGGGGGCGGGCAGAGATACTTGGTCAACTGTTATTCTGGGTGTGTCTGTGAGGGTATTTCTGGATAAGATATCCATTGAATTGGTAGACTGAGTAAAGCAGATTGAGTCTTATCCAATCAACTGAAGACCTAAATAGAATGCAAAAACTGAGTAAAAGGGAATATCATGCCTGACATGAATCATCCCCTGCCCTCAAGCTGGAACTTACTGCATCAGCTCTTCTGGTTCTCGGGTCTTCAGACGAGGACTAGAACTATGACACCAGCTTCCCTGGGTCTCCAGTTTACTTACTGCAGATCTTGGGACTTCTTAACTTCTATAATCCTATGGCCAATCTTTATAATAAATTATATATACCGGTGATGCCAAAAAAATATATAAACATTTTAAGAGATGTTATCTATGTGTTACTTTTAGTTCGCCACAATCAGAAGTGTCTGGATACTAATGGTAACCACTCTGAGCACCTCTTGTAATTGCAGAAGTAAACATGACTTGTACTCATCTACAATTTTTTTTTTTTTTTTTTTTTTTTGAGTTGGAATCTCACTCTGTCACCCAGACTGGAGTGCAGTGGCCTCTCCCGGCCACCGCAGCCTCGACCTGCTGGGCTCCGGCGATCCTTCTGCCTCAGCCTTCCAAGTAGCTGGAACTACAGGCGTGTGCTACCACACCTGGCTAATTTTTTTTGATTTATTGTAGAGATGAGGTCTCACCAAGTTGCCCAGGTGGGTCTTGGTTCCGCGGGCTCAGGCAATCCACTCACCTCAGCCTCCCAATGTATGGGATTACAGGCTGAGCCACCGAGCCCGGCTAGTAGTTTTAATTTTATATATATATATATATATATATATATATATATATATATATATATGTGAGTTTGAATATAAACTCTTAGTAACCCTAATTTCTAGTGAAAACCTAGGAAGTAATTTCGAGCTGCTTTATATCAGTATTTGTAGATTAAAGTCATTTCATAATTTTTAAAAAGATATGTTTCTCATTTTTTGTTTATTAACAGATCTAAATGTATTTAGCTTTTCACTACTATACAAAAATAAGATGCCAAATTATAAATATTTCAATTTATGTTTAATAATTGTTTTAATATTTAGACTTAGAAATGACTCAGACATTTTATGAGTCTATTTCTTTTTTTTAATTTTTATTATAAAGATGTGGGGTACACTACAAGGTTAGGTATACTAACATTGATCATGCAGTTACCCCTGTTGATGAGGTATGCCCTTCCCTTCCCCAGCAGTCTCCTTCAACTGCCAATCCCCCCCCACCAACAGTTTCCCATTACTGCCAATCACTTTCTTATAGCATTATAATTGTTCAAGGTCCTCTTATGAGTGAGAACATATGGAACTCTGCTCTTTGTTTCTGTGATAGATCACTGAGTATGATCAACTCCAAAACCATCCAGGTTGCTGCAAAGTCCATATATTTGTCCTTCTTTATGGCTGCATAATATTCCATTGTGTATATGTACCACATTTTTTTTATCCAGTCCAGCTTCGATGGGCAACAGGGTTGGTTCCATGTTTTTGCTATAGTGAATAGAGCTGCAACAAACATACGTGTGTAGGTATCTTCTTTGTAGAATAATTTGAGTTCCTCTGGGTATATTCCCAATAGCAAAAATTAACTCTAAATGGATCAAAGACCTAAATGTAAAACCCAAACTATAAGAATCTTAGAAAACACAGGAGACACCCTTATGGAAATTGGAACTGGGACCAATTCCTATTCAGAACCCTAAAGGCCAATACCTTAAGAAATAAGATAGACAAGTGGGACCTCATCAAATTAATGAGCTTCTGCAAAGCAAAATAAACCATCAAGACAGCAGGGCGACAGCCCACAGAATGAGAAAAAATATTTGCCAACTGTATATTTCTTGATTTAACATAACATGACTTTAAGAGTTTTAATTACTGAAAAGAATTTTAAAACTCTGACACAGATATACTTCCTAATATTTTTCCTAGTCCTCCTGGATCCCA
>CAUYQG010069609.1:0-15777 GCA_963574415.1 Tarsius wallacei
AGCAATTTTGGAGCTCTTTTTCTGGAATGGCCATCAGAGCTGTCATTGTTATTTGTTGGGGTCTGACCATTAAGTTTGTGAACTTGCCACTGAGCGTTTATATCGGCAGCACTGTTCAAATCACTGTATTGGAACACCTGACCTGGCCTCCAATGACTTTTTTCTTTGCCCAGAGATATAGGAAATATTGAAAGGAAGGCATTTGATGGCATTCAGGACATCAAGGGTAACACAACGATAGCTCTGATGGGCATTCCAGAAAGAGTTTCAAAATTGCTTTGATGGGTGGACTAGGCGCTGGAGATAGAGCATGGCTTCCCAACAGGAGTAGCTTGAAGGGGATTATAGTGACCATCAGCAATGAGGCATGCAACGCTTTCTCTAGTATGAGTTTGTGGACTTCATTGTCGGACTTAGTATCTCTCATCTTCCCTTTCTGATGAGAAGGGCAGGATAAGGAACGTGCCTTGTATTTTTTACCTTCCACAAAACTATGTTGCACACTGGGATGACTGACATGAACAAGATATGTTAAGGAGCTCACAGGCTAATAGTGTGGACCAAGATGTAAACAAATGATCACAATCGTATATAAAACAAGCTAGTAAAGATATGCCTCAAGGATTCTGGGAGTACAGGGAAGAGCACAAGCAACAAACTGGAGAAATCAGGGAAGGCCTCACAAAGTAACTCTGAATTGGTTCTTGAAGGATGAGTAGAAAATAGAAGTCTTTTAGGTGGAGAAGGGTTTTGAAGAACAGAAAACACCATGTTCAAAGGCCCAGAGGTCTGTATGGTATGTGCGAGGCCAGATGAAGTAAGAAACAAAAGCGTGGGAAAGAACACCAAGAGAGGAAAATGGAAAAACAGGCCACTTCCGGATTAGAAAGGACCTTGTCATGCAAAGATGGGAATTGGTTCTATAAGATAGGTAGAAAGCTATCGGAGGTTTGTAAGCAACGAAGTAACATGCTCAAATTTGTATTTCAGAAAATTAACATTGGCAGTAGCATGTCAATAAATTGTAGTTGGAGACACTTGAGGGCAAGAAGCCAAGAGATTTTGAGGATCTGAACAAAGGTGAGGCTAGTGGGGATACAGAGGTCGGTTGATGTGAGGTATGTCCAGGAGGAGGAGAAGTGATTGGATATGGTGAGTGAGGAGAGATTGAGAAGCGAAGGGTCCCTAAGGTTTTTACACTGAGAGACTAGTGTAAGCATAACCCTGTTCATCAAGGTACAAGACACAGAGGTGAAAGACTGCGTTGTTTTGGCTACCTGTGCTGTTGTTGTCATTCCTGTTATTTAGGTGGGACAGGTAACAAGATCAGTGCTAGATGTGTCCACTTAAAGGCACTTGTAGAGCACTGACAAGGAGGTGTTGAGTAGCAGGGAAATATTGCTAGTGTCTAGCTCAGTGCCTGGCATAGAGTGGGTATTAACAAATGTTTATGGAGGAAAAAAGATTAAGACCATACAGAGAAGGCATGCAAACAATACATGAATTGATTAAAGCCCTGTGTGAAACCATGTTCTCAGTTTCATGACAAAGAATACAATATGTACTAGTATTTCTAGTGATGTGAGATTGCACAGAAGTCACCCTGAGTCTCCTCAGGTAGGCTGGTGCCATGGACTGGTTGGCACAGACACTTGGCCTTCTCTGACAACATAAATGGGGAAGCCTCAGAGTACAGTTCTCAGACATGACATTGATATATGACTGCGCAAACCTTGCACATGGCCTGTGAAGGTTCTCTCAAGGACATGAAAAACAATGGATTTCCAGGCCAATAAATGTTGAATTCATATGAATATTTTAAATGAGACATGGATATTTAGTATATAGTTTTACCCATGAAATATAATTCCTGATAAATCATAACCTACTCCATATGTATAACCCTTTTCTGGTCTTTTATAAATAACAGTCTCAATTAATCTCAGGAAGCTGGGGATGAGCTGGGGGAAAGGGTACAGGGGAGGAAAACAGAAGTGGAAGAGAGAGAGGAACAAAAGCCCAACAGAGAGAGACTTGAGAAATGGCCTGATCCACCCAGCAGATTGCAGGCCTTTCAGCTTAAGTCAGCAGATATGAGTGATGTCCTGGGACATAGAATTTTAAATATTAGTGGACATGTTTCAGTAGTACAGCACAAAGCCATTAATTTCTTTGGCATTTTCAGCACTTCATCGCTGCTAAGCATTCCCAGTATGTTCAAGTTAATAGAAAATTTGCAAGCCAAGGATATTTTATGCTGCATAACTCTAGTTAAAAACACAGCATTGGGCAATATTTATAAAAGGTATAGACTATGTTCACACAGGTCCAACAAATGCTATTTGAAAGATGATAATGCACTTTTCTCACATTAATCGTTTTTTTCTGCTACTGGACTGTAGTCACAAAGCAACATCATGCTCAAGGGTCTAGGTCTACCCATGATGTAAACGGCATTCATTGTGATTACACACATTTACTTTCCATGGTGATGCAGAAAGAAGGAAATATCATGCGCTTAAAGGACACTGGGCGCTCAATAAGTTTCGTTGAACTGATTGCAAGTACAGGAGGCCGTTCCTCGGGAATTTTGCTTCAGAATATTACAAGGCTCTTCCTCTCCCTAGTCTTAAAGTCAGAATTATAGGCTGCAGATAGATGTTATCTTCTAGCAGAATTCCTCCATTTTATAAATAAGACATCTGATAAGAATCCATAGTTTGTACTCTCAGCAGCGAGTGACAGAAAATCTAAAACAGACTTAAGCAAAAATAAAATGCACTGGCCTATGTAAATGAAACGTCCAGAAGGCAAGGCTAGTTTCCCACGAGGCCGGTTTCGGAGTTGAATGTTCCACTTTGCACGGCCGTCTTCCACCATATGTTTGGCTTCTGCTCTGGAATCTAAGACCACGTGGTAAAGAATGGCGGCCCCAGCCCTGGCTTCCGGGGGAGCAGGGGAAGTGCCCGCCTCAGTTCCAGAAGTTTTGCGGCACCTCATTGGCTCTAGGGGGGTCACGTGTTCCTCCTTGGCCTGCTGGGAGGTGCTGGCTTCACTTAGGTCACGTGCCCACCCCGGGGAGCCGGCGTCTCACTCCAAGCACAGGGCTGCGTGCGGAGGAGGTCCGCTGCCTCCGTGCAGAATTGAAGGACAGCAAAAGGCCAAGAGGGTGAATTCTGGGTGGAAAACCGGTAAGTGGCCTGGCTACCTTATGTAGTATTTCAATTAAGTTTTAAAAAACAGCGTTTGTATCCTCAGGTAAAATCTGCAATTCTTTGAGGAGAGTTGGGTGACACCACAGTGTTTCTCCCGTCTGTGTCTCTTCCTCTGTCTTTTGTTCTCCTCTCTGTCAGCACCAGCATTAATTTGAATCCTTGGAGTGTCTTCTCTTCCAGATCAAAGTATTTAACACATAGTCCTTCCTGACTTCTGTGAGGAATACTAATGGAGTGTGAGCTTTCCACCGAATCCTGGAAATTTTGGTTTACGTTTCCATCTCCCCCACCCATCATCCTGACAATTTCGGAGTCACTTTCAGCTAAGAACACAGCCTTCTTCCAAGTCCATGTGCGTTTTCGTTTAGGAAAGTTGACAAGTATTGACAGCTGTTTATGTGGACCTGGATGTTGGGCCAGAACCACAGAGAAGTCAGAGGCTTTAGTATTTTTCCTCTCTGCTCTGAATACATCCATTTCTTTGGTTTCCCATCATTATTTTGAGCCCTTCCGACCGTTTCAGAGTTAATTCCCCCATTCTCATCCTTGCCATAAATCTACATTATGCAGCCATATTTTTCAGCGGTATCCCCCAGATTCCACTCGACCACTTGGCCTATCCATCTGCCAGATGAAAATCTGTGTTCCTCAAAAACTGTTGAAAATGCTGGTGTCGTCATGCATGCCAAGTGTCAGGAGGAAGCATTGGTGCAGCAAACACACAGGGTGATGTCAGAGAGTTATTCCCAGGGGCATGGCTCGTCCTTGCTGCCAGCAAATCTCTCTCCTGCCAGTCAGAAATGCTCACTTTGTTCAGGTGAAGGTTCTGTTGCCACACTTTTTGAAAATTGCCCAGACTTCACTTCTCTTCTTATTTATCCAAAATCAACTAAAATGAACAAATGGGTTTTGTGGATTTGCCGAAAATAAATATCGCTCTTTTATCATGTAGTAAAATGGCTTTGCTAGAAACAGAAAAAAGGAGGACAGAAATAACTGTCATTTATTTATACATTTTAATGTAAGTTGTGTCTGTTATCTATTATTCCTTTAACAAACTACCTCAGGATTTAGTGACTTAAAAAACAACTATTTTCTTTGTTCGTTATTCTGTAGGTCAACATTTGGGGCTGGATTCACCTGGTCTCTGCTGGTCTCTTCTGGGGCTGATTTCACCTGGAACTGTTCATCTAATAACTCAGATGGGGTCAGATAGCTGAAGATATGTGGGGTTGGTGCTGGCTGTTGGCTGTGTCACTGTCTCCAACAAGCTGGCTTGAGTTTCCTCACGTGGTGCCAGTGACAAGAGAGAGTGTCTAGCCCAGTTGGCAAGCATGCTTCAAGCCTCTGCTTCTGTCAAATTTGCTAATGTCCCATCAGCCAAAGCAAGTCATGGCTAAGCCCAGAGTCAGTGTGGGAGGGCACCACTCACATGCATGGGTGTGGGAAGGTGGGATCCATTGACAACCATTCCCTACATCATTACTTTTCTGAAAAATGAGATTTACCTGAGAAGGTGTCAGGGAAAACCCATTACCAGGAAGAATATTTGTCAGAGATTTATAGACTCAGAACAGAGATATAAACCTTTTACAGATTTATTAGCACCAAAGAAGCATAATCTGTGCATTAAGGCATGACCCCAATTGTAAAACCAAACACCTACTTCAGAAATGGGAGGCTAGGTCAGTGCGTGGGCCCTGCTTAGATATTTAATTTGTAATTGCCTTAAGCCCCTTCTGAAATACTCCTAGAATAGGGGGGAGACATTCATTGGGTGAGATAAGTCAGGTTGGTCCTCTCAGTCCTGGTAAGTAGGGAGAGAATAAGGTGACTCTGACAGTCAGTCATTGCTAGCATTTTCCTTAGCAATTACTCGCAGACACTTTGTGTGGTTTACTTTCTTTAATCCCTGAATAACTCTGTGAGGTGGGTAGTAGTCTTATCTCCATTTTCCAAATGTGGAAACTGAGGTTCAGAAAGCTTAACCTACCCAAGCTCATGCAGTTAAAATCGAAGGGTTGGGACTTGAACTCGGTCTGTCTCCAAGACTCCAGAGTCTTGGTTCTAAGTCGTGCTACATATTCCATCACAGGGACCAATGGATAGGGCCCATGAAATGACATCTCGCCTAGGCCTAGCACTTCAAAGGTATAGTCCTGTTGCGTGTTACTCCTTCTGGGAACAGTTTCCTTGTGATAAGACTTAGGACTTAGAAGTCACAAACAGGGACTCCCAGAAGGCATATGGGGGAGGGGGGGAGATGGCGTCCATCCTTCTTACCGCATAAAAATTGTTGGTGACGAGGTTGATTGCTACCTAATCGGATTATACTAGGACCCTTTCCCAGTAAAATTACCCCTGCAGAACACATTGCTGCTACTGTTGTGTGAGAGAAGTCAAACCTGGTTTATTTCTCTTTACTGGCTCTAAGGCAATGTTCCTTATGTTTCTCAGAGAGGTAGCTGCTGAGCCCAGCATATCTGGGCTTAAGGATATAAATAATCCTCTGTTGATGCCAGCACCTTCCCATCAAATAGCATCATTGAAGACCAGAGATGTAGAATAATTGCCCTCCCACACATCTTAACGGAGTTATTTCAATACTGACAGGTACCAATGATGCTTAGAACGTGATGAGAAATGAGAAATGCTATTCTGGAATTAAGTCACTTTCTCATAATTGTTTCTGAAGTCATGGAAATACAAGTAGATGTAGTCCCTGAACCTCTGTGTTCTGTTCCCAAGTCTCTACCTCCGCGTCCGAAGCTTGGCCTCCATTCTTCAATCTTTCCTTCTGCACATCCCGGGCATCATCCAGATTTTAGATTAGGTTTTTGTGAAGTGAAGCCCCACATATTTTTATTTACATCGTGCGGTCAGATACCTTTTGGCAAAGAGGATCTTCTAAGCACCAGCACGTGTCAGACAAGTGTCCTTACAGCTGCCTTTGCAGGGGGAGTTGATTAAGCCGAAGAGAAGGCAGTGTTTAGCTAATTTTGAAGAAGAATAAATGCATTAGATGGTATTCAGTGGAGCACGAGTCACATAGCATGTAAATTGTATAGAATTGTAATGCAGAAAACTCCGAGCTTTCCAATGGTGAATGGGTCTAATTTATAGCTATTTCTAGGGACTGAAAACATTCTGAAGTAATAACTGCAAGGTTTACTTTCCATTTGACAATCTGTAGAGAACGCAAAATAGGCTAGGGTCTTGTTCTTTTTAAAAGTAAACCTCTTGACTAATTCATTGTGATTTTTAGAAACATAATGGACTACTTTTTCCTAATTCTGCACTGAAGTTATACATATATCATCTGCCTCAATTTCTGAGCTCTCATTTCATATTTATGTATTTATAAAATGTCCTGTTCTCAAGTGGAAGAAATTCCCCCAAATTAACTATTTATTGAGTTTCAATATTCAGATTTGTGGTTGTTCACTTAAAAACAGAATATATACATTTGGAGGCACATTCAAAATATAACCATAGCTTGACGCAAATTAATATCCACACAGGCAGTGTGGAGTCAGAGGAGAAAGGGATGAAAAGAATGTCTTCAGGGAAGGTAGGCCAGAGAATCTGTTCTCCCATGAAGCTTGTTGTTTTGACTCAATGTTATAACGAAGTCCATGGCAGGAAGAAGGCAGAAATCCTAGTCCCAAGCCCCCAGCCTTTTTTTGGTTTTGTTTTCTTTTGTTTTTTGAGTCAAAGTCTTCCTCTGTCACCCAGGCTGGAGGGCAGGGGCACACTCCCGGCCACCGCAGCCTCGACCTGCTGGGCTCAGGCAATCCTTCGGCCTAGCCTTCCAAGTAGCTGGAACTACAGGCATGCATCACCACGCCCAGCTAATTTTTTGATTTGTTGTAGAGACGAGGTCTGGTCTTGAACCTTGGGCTCAGGCAATCCTCTCGCCTTGGCCTCCCAAAGTGCTGGGATTATAGGCGTGAGCCACCACACCCGGCCTCCTAGCCCAGCCTTTCGTGTACTGCTCAGAACTGGGGAGCAAGGGAACTGCCATTCCATTCAACTAAGCTGAATGCTTACAAGATATCCTCAGAGTATGTGGATAAAATGGACACAGACTTCAGCCTCAAGAAATGACTGTCCAGCGTGGAAGGTAAGCATCTGTCAAAGGGGAGCAAATTGTGCTGGAAGATGGTAGAGATGATGGTTGTGCGACATTGTGAATGTCCTAAATGCCACTAAGTGGCACACTTTAAAATGTTTAATGGTTTGTTTTCTGGGGGGTTTTGGAGTCAGGGGCTCACTCTGTTACCCAGGCTGGAGTGCAGTGGCACGATCGTGGCTCATTGCAGTCTCGACCTCCTGGGCTTAAGTAATCCTTCTGCCTCAGCCTCCCAAGTAGCTGGAGCTACAGACAGGTGCCACCATGCCTGGCTAATTTTTCAAATTTTTTTTGTAGCGCCAAGGTCTCGCTATGTTGCCTAGGCTGGTCTTGAATTCCTGGTTTCAAGCCATCCTCCAGCCTCGGCCTCCCAGAGTGCTAGGATTATAGGCATGAGCCGTCACTCAGCACAAAATGATTAATTTTATGTTAGTGTGAATTTCACATCAATATTTTTAAAAAATATACTGTGAAGAAGTACAAAAAGAGAAAAGAAGAACCCTGTTTCCTTAGGAACCTTCACCCATCATCTCTAAAGAAAAGTAGGCTAACACTTGGAAATGGGGGGCATTTGGGGGCTGAAGCACCTGAATATCTCAGCTCTCCTTTCGTATTGTTAATACTAGTGGAATCTGATATTTTGAGAACGCTGCCATTGTCTGACCGTTCTGTGTTAGGCGGAGAGCAGGTTCACTAGAAAGGTCTTTGCCTACTTAATGAGAGTTGGGAACCACAGAAGGCTCATCTGACCAAATACCAGTGTGCCAGGGAAAAGGATGTTAGATTTAAAAACAAGTCCTGCCTGTACTTGCTGTGTGGCCTGGGGCAAGTTAAGTTAATTAACCTCTCTGAAATTCTGTTTCCTCGCTAGCAAATTGGGGGTCATAAAAACTACCTCAAATGGTTTTGGAAAAGATTAATACCATGAACAAAGTGTATTGCACCGAAGAGACACTAATAAATGCTAATTAGCGTCCCTTTCTTCCCCGTCTCCCAGCCTCTCACCTCACCCTCTGACTCAACTTTTATTCTCATCACAGAAATCATTTCCTGTGAAGTAGCAACAACACTGGCCTGAAAAATGACCCTTTTTAGGTTGCAGTTACACTGAAGAAACTCCTTTCTCCTGACCTTTTTTTTTTTTTTGGAGTCTGGGTCTCACTGTGTTGCCCAGCCTGAAATGCGGTGGCACAATCACGACTTACCTGAGCTTCAACTTCCTGGGCTCAGGAGATCCTTCTGCCTCAGCCTCCTGAGTGGCTGGTACTACAGGCATGCACCACCACCACCAGGCTAATTTTTTAATTTTTTCTGTAGAGAGAAGGTCTCACTATGCTGCCCAGACTGGTCTGAAACTCCTGGGCTCAAGCAATCCTCCCGCCTTAGCCTCCCAGGGTGCTGGGATGACAGGTGTAAGCCATCGCGTCTGGAATGGCTTCATATTTTCTTGTGGCACAACTTCCGCTAGAGCAGTCTTGTGCAAACCAAATCGAGCCATCACTTGATTTTGTACAGCCCATGAGCTAAGAGTGGTTTTTAACATTTTTAATGATTGGAAATAAATCAAAAGAAGAATGTTTGTGGGACATGAAAATCCAAATGTCAGTGTTTGTAAATAACGTTTTATTAGAAGGCAGCCACATGCATTCATGTATCTATGACCTATGGCCGCTTTGGCTCTACCGTGGCCGAGCTGAGTAGTTGTGACAGAGACCCAACGGTCTGCAAGATGTAAAATACTTACTCCTTTACAGGAAGAGTTCTGATTTTGAACTAGTATATCACTCCTAACCACCACCCTGCCCCCCCCTTACTCACCTCTAGTTGACAGGTGAATCTCTTGGTTGGGTGGGGCCAAACTATTAAAGACTGCAAGATTTCATCCCCCTTTCTTCTCTGTCATGGACCAGTGGGGAACAGTGATCCTGAGTGGCTGGGTATCTACCTTGCAGGGCCATCCCAAGGCCCAGTCTGGGGGAGGGGAAATAGGAGGCCACGGAATTTGAGAAGGCTCTTCTGGCAACAGATTTAAAGCCACATTTGGGCTAGGCACGGTGTAATCCTGGCACTTTGGGAGGCTGAGGCGGCAGGATCATTTAGCTTAAGAATTAGAGACTAGCGGGGCTCGGTGGCTCAGCCTGTAATCCCGCGCTTTGGGAGGCTGAGGTGAGTGGATTGCCTGAGCCCGCGGGTTCGAGACCCGCCTGGGCAAGCGAGACCTCATCTCTACAATAAATCAAAAAATTAGCTGGGAGTGGTAGTGCGCGCCTGTAGTTCCAGTTACTTGGAAGGCTGAGGCAGAAGGATCGTTGGAGCCCAGCAAGTCGAGGCTGCGGTGGCCGGGAGCGGCCACTGCACTCCAGTCTGGGCGACAGAGTGAAACTCCAACTCAAAAAAAAAAAAAAAAAAAAGAATTAGAGACTAGCCTGGACAACGTAGTGAACACACCTGTAATCCCAGCTACTCGGGAGACTGAGGTGGAAGGATTGCCTGAGCCAAGGAGGTCAAGGCTGCTGTAAGCTGTGATCGTGCCACTGCACTTCAGCCTGGGCAACAGAGTGAGACACCAACTCAAAAAGATAAATCAATTAAAGCCACATTCGCTAATCAGCTGTCTCTGTTAAACCCACTGTCCATCTCTCAACTGGTTCTAAACTCAGGAGGGGAAAGATCTGATGTATTGACTCCCTAGAACTCTGGCAGTCCCTTTTCCCCCCCACCCTAGCCCCTTAGTTCCAACCCTCGTCATCTCTCATTTGGATTCCTGAAACATCCTCCTACCTGGCCTTCAGCAGCATCTGCTTCCAACACAGAGCAGCCAACGTGATCTTCTTAAAACACAAATCTGACCTTATTCTCTACTGTGAAGATTAATTGCAAATTGCCTTCATGGCCCAGTCCTTCATGTCTCACTGTACCCATGCCCCCAGGTAGTGCCTTCTATACCAGTTCTAGGCTCAGGCTTGCCAGTTGCTTTGGCCAAAAGGATCCTAACAAACTTGACACAACAGAGGCTTGAAAAAGCACTTGCATGCTTCCTCCTCCCTTGGACCCCCGCTAGTGCCTTGAGAACACACCCACACCAGCCTGCTGGAGGGATGTGGGAGACCATTGGAGGAGAGCCTAGTTTTCCCAGTAAGGCCATCCTCGATGAGGCAGGTCCCGACCAACCTGCAAAGCCTCCCGAAAATGCACAGTGAGTCCAACCCAGAGAAGCATAGCTGTCTGGCCAGTCGATCTGGGAGAAACAAAGGTGGCTGTTTAGTTTCCGTGTTTTGGTGTGGTTTGTTATTCAGCAATAGCTAACCGATATACCCACTTTTAACTCTTCACTGCCTCTAGTTGCCTCTGCAGAAAGCCCAGATTCCTTGACTTAGCAGCATGTAAGCTCTTGTATCATCGTCCTGATCGCCACACCCTTAGGCAAACGAGCCCACACCAGCAGTGTGCAGCAGTCACTGTAAAAACAGGCTCCCAGCCCTTTTGCCTGGTTCACCAACCCTCTCCTGAACTTTGTGCTTTTCTCTCCTTCCTGGTCAGTTCCCCGTTTCCCCTGCCTGGGTTGTCCCTCAAACTGAGTTGACCCTGGGTTTCCTTTTTCATTATAATTTATACTCACCCTTTAGATTGGTGTTTTTCAAACTTCGAGGTAAGCTTAGAGAGTCATGATTAACAATTTTTTAAAAATTAAATTTAACAAAGCAACAGGATGAAACAGAAAATATCATAGTGGCTGGGCGTGGTGGCTCATGCCTATAATCCCAATGCTTTGGGAAGCTGAGGTAGGAGGACTGCTTGAGCCCAGGTGTTTGAGGCTAACCTGGGCAACAAAGCCAGATCCTCTTCTCTGCAAAAAAAAAAAAAAAAAATTCAACAAATTAGCCAGACATGGTTGTACACACCTATAGTCTCAGCTTCTCAGGAGGCTGAACTGGGAGGATCACTTGAGCCCAGGAGCCGGAGGCTGTGGTGAGCCATGATCATGCCATTGCACTCCATCTTGAGCAACAGAGTGAAACCCTAACTCAAAAAAAAAAAAAAAAGAAAGAAAAAGAAAATATCAAAGTGAATTATGTGTCACAAGAGTAAATTTTCAATGTGTGTGTATTGGTTTGTTAGGCAAATGTTTTTGTTTCTGATGGCTATGATCCACAAAAGTTTGAAAACAGACTGCTTTATAATATATCTTCTTCTGGCTTCTCTAAGCAAAGCCCCCTGGCCTCACACACCTGGCCCCCTGGCCCCACCCCGATAGGCCCTCACAGGCCCACCCTTTCTCACCTGACTTCGGCAGCCTCTCCGCCCACGCCGCCCACCACTCCCCAGCAGGCTCTGTCAACTCTGAAGCTGCAGCTTCCCCGCACAATTATTACTCTCTCATAGAGAAGATCACCTGAGGCCAGGAGTTCCAGACCTCATCTCTACAAAAAAACGTAAACATTAGTAGGGCACGGTGGTTCACTCCTGTAGTCCCATAACTTGGGAGGCTGAAGCAGAAGGATTGCCTGAGCCCAGGAGGTCGAGGCTGTGGTGAGCCATGATTGTGCTGCTGCCCTGCGGCCTGGGTGACAGAGTGGGACCTCGTCTCAAAAATAAATAAGTAAAATCCAACTTAACTTCTGTTTCCCGTGTTTGTACTGGGGCATCATCTGTGTTCCTGCATGCTCCCATACCCCATGCATGCGGCTGTCGTGCCCTCAGCAGTTACAGATTGACAGTTGTTGAGTCCGTGTGTTTATTTTCCACACAAGGTTGGGAGCTCCTTGAGGTTAAGGACTGAGTCCTGTTTGTTTGTCTTTGTATCACCAGCGCCTCGAGCTGGGTCTGGCATCAATAGGAGCTGGCATTCCACTCAAGTAGAGATTGTCAAGCACAGGTGAATTGGGAAGCACAGCTGGCCTCTGGGGACCCTTTGGTCTCAGTGGGAAGTGGCCCAAGGAAAGAGAGGACGGCAGGTTCCAGTGCTGGGTCCCTTCAGAGGAACGGGGTGAGCCCGAGGAAGCCCTCTCAGCCTCCTTAGTCATTCTGCCAGCCATGTTTCTGAGCACTTGAAAAACAAAGTGAAATTCAAGAGCCCAAATCCACGGGATGCGAAGAGACAGGAAAACGCTCCACGACCTCTCGGCGAGTGCTGTGTGTGCTGCCGCACAGGAGGCGAATAAAGGAGCAAGTGAAGAAATCAGAGATAAGAAGAGTCCCGTGACAGGCACAAAACCTCCCGACTGGGGAAGAAAATGGAGGGACTGGCACAAGGAGCCCCGGCAAGTCAGAAGGAAAACACTTCTGGTGGAGTATGCAAAGGAACAGAAGTGAGCAGGGAAGCAGACACCGCCTCAGCGACGCTGGGGGAAGGATTTAGCTACTCGGAAAGCACACTGTGGGAAACTCACGCTGCACTTGCTCAAGTACCATTGTGGGACTTTTCCATGCGCTACGTGTCCCCGTTACCAGGCTCCCAGCAAGGGGCTCTGTGTGGCCAGCGTTAATTAATTACAGGTGCCATGAGCGGTTGCTGAGTACCCAATGGGGTAAGTTAGTACGGGAGGCTTTGCAAATTTCACCCTGAGTTACGCATCGTAAAAGGGGAATTCATTTACCCTGGGGTGTTCATAAATAATTCCAGTACCCAGCACAGTGCCTGGCACACTCGTAGGAGGGAACAGCTGAAGAGGAGTCAATGAATCATTTTATAGCTCTTTTACCCTTGCTAAAGCATTTTGGTTTATAAGAATAGCAGTTCCTGAAATAGCCAGCATGTCTCTAAGAAGACTGTGCAAACTGGGCGGTGAGGGGCAGGGAGTGGATATGGGGAAGGGCGAGGAGAGGAGAAAGCAGGAGAGGAAAAAACAAGTTCCTTTCTCCTTCAGGCCATCTAAGCCAGTTCCAAGGAGAACATGTCCCATATGAATGTCTGACACAACCAACTCAGTTTCAAAGGCAAGTCAAGAAGGCAGGTGAAACCCAAAGCCAGGAAGAGAGGAAGTGATTTTGGACGCCGAGTTCACGATGAGACAAGTCTAAAGGAACGTGATGAAATCACTGTCAGTGTCTTGTAGCAGAGCCAACTTCCTGCTTCTTCAGTGACTCGTACCTTCAACCCAGGAAATATGGGGATTCGAACCAGATGATGAATCGGTTACCTCAATGAGGTAAAATGCCTGAACTCCACTAATGTGTTGGGAAACAGCAGCGACAAGAGGACACCATCAGGCAGCTTTTGCAAAGCAGCTTGAGCAGATCAGATGTTGGTCTCCTGTACTGAGCCCATGCCTTACAAGCCATTGTCCCCACCCCCAGCTCTAAGCAGTGCCCACTGCACACTGTTGGGGCAGATACCCCACTACCCTCAGGAATAATAATAAAAACAAGAAAAGAGGTGGTGGGGAGGAGAAGAAGGAATGCAGTCACTAAAGAAACCAAGGGTTAGACAAGGCAACTTAGGCCACAAGAAGCAGCAATGGAACCAATAAGAAAAAGTGGAGCACAGTCAGTTGGGGCTTCCAGCTAGAGGACTGCTGAAAAAAAATCATTTCACATTAGACATTTATTGACTATTGCCTTCAAAGGCAGGCCACAATGCCCCAGCCAGCTCCTAGGAAAAAAGCTCTCAGGCAATTCAGGTAGCTAGAAAAACGCACACACATACTCCGGGACAACAATTTTAGAATAAGAAAGCCCCTAGAAGGAGAGAAGAGATCTTTAGATTCTGAGTCACTGTGTTTGTACCTTTTACACAGTTTGATATATAAAAATAACTCAGAATATATGAGTTATATTACTATATATATAAGTACACAGACACACACGTACGTACTGGTATACACCAGGCACGCTGTAGTCTGTGCCTGGTTCCTAACTCTGCTGCTGGTCTCTATCCAGATAGCTAGGCCCATTTGGATCCCTACCTGTAAGCTAAGCCCTTGCTCTCATTTATGACCAAGATGACCTCAAACAGAAGGGGTTTCATGGTTCAAACCATCAGGCTACCCAACTATGAGTCTAGCCCTGGCCTGTGACCCTAGTTAGATGACTAGCTTACCGTAACATTTCAACACCCGTCATCTCCTTGTACCCCCAGATTGCTAATGGGCTTTCATCTTGGCAACCCTCTGCCTGAGATCTTGTTTAGATATCTTGCTCACTACTGCAACTTTTCTAGGACTGCAGCTTAACAAGCCCCAGTCACCCCCATTCTGTTCCAGTCGGAAACAGGCATGGAATACAAGGCATGGAGTCCTCTGTCCCTTGACAGAACCGATAGGGAGGAAGAATCGGGCCACAGCTGCCTCCCCAGGGCGAGAAGGAGGTGGGGCAGAGGAAGCAAGGGATGAGTGTGTGGAGAGGGAGGCTGGGTGACCTGATCAGTGTCTCGGGCATCACTTCGGAATTCACGGGGAATGCCGGGAAAGCAACATAGAGGGGATGTGCAGGGAGGCGGCTGTTCTTGGGAAGTGTACTCACATGCGCCACGACCCCAGACAGCAGACTGGGATCCCGGGCAAGAATTAATCCTGGAGCATGGGTTTAGGAAGATCACACATTATCCCTCAGCGGGGTTCTTGTCCTTGGTGCACAGTTGAGCACCAAGGAGGTCTGTGGTTCTGGAAACACCTCCCGGAGAAGAAAGATACCAGTCAGAATAAGTCTGGGGGGTTCAATGGCCTCTTCCCTGTCCCCAGCTTTGCCCTCTTCCTCTTTGCCCTGCCGCTCAATTTCCTAAAACACGGCTTTTGTCAGGTCCCTCCCTGTTCAGGCTCTGGGCCAATGCTTGTTTATCACCAGGTATGTGTTTTCAGCTGTCCAACTTAGTAGCTGTCACGAGTCCTCCAGGACAGGACAGTGTGGTGCCGCCAAAGCCAAGGGCAGAGGTGCACTGCAGAGAGGTTTGTGAGGCAAGAATTGAAAATAGATGGCAGCAGTTTGTACCCGGAAGGCTAGTGGAGACTTCAGAGTGGAGCATTTTGAGCGTCTTTTAGAAAATGGATGACAGATTAGGAAGCATGGATGAAAAGAGGATAGTAAGAACTGTTTTTGATCAGTTGAAGAGAAAAAGACTAATGCTTAATGTTTGCTGGAGTGAGGGTACATGTGACTAGTGTATTTTTTTCACACCCTAATTTATCTGCCCAGTATTGATTCATTTATTTCACACAGATTTGTTGAGTACTTGCTTTGTCCAGGCCCTGTACTCCTATGTCCCAGGTAGAGGGGACATAGGAGTAAGCAAGATACACGTGGTCCTCAGGGGCAGGGACTGGGGGTGAGGAGACACTGGTCAAAGGATGCAAACATTTCAGCTAGGAGAAATAAATTCAAGAGATCTATTGAGCCGGGCTCGGTGGCTCAGCCTGTAGTCCCACGCCTTGGGAGGCTGAGTGAGTGGATTGCCTGAACCTGCGGGTTCGAGACCTGCCTGGGCAACTTGGTGAG